>JAVJIF010017184.1:0-106274 GCA_038442645.1 Agave tequilana | reverse complement strand
TTAAAACAATATCAAAACATGCTCTTGATACCAATAAAAATGAAACATAAAACATGCATAGAGATGCATATAAACAAGGCTTCTTTCATCAAATGTAAACTATATGCAAACACAAATATGCATATAAAACTCAAATTCTTCTCCCCCTTTTTGTCAATCATCAAAAAGGGTTAAAATAAAATCAAAAACAATAAATTTTTCTCCCCTTTTTGTTCAAAACAAAGACTAATAAAGGGTTAAATCAAATATGATACCAAAAAAAAAATGTGGCAATGAAGTGTATATTGATACCAATTGAAAACAACAAATCAATTGAAATCAAAACGAGAACATATACCAATTGAAAACACAAAAAAATGAAAATCTTGATACCAATTAGTAAGTAAACAATAACCTACCATTGTAAACAAACAAACTAGATACCAATTTTGGAATTAAACAATACTAATTTTGAATTTCCTTAAAACAAATCTCGATACCAAATGAAACAATTATTCTTTGCCAAATGAAATCTTTATTTTCTATCATAAAGCAAGGGAGTGGAATACCAAACAAAATATCAAATGAGAGATAAGATGCCAATTAAAAAAAATAAAATACTAGTTTTCTCCCCCTTTATGAAATACCAAATGAAAATATGCATATGCTTGAAATAAGATACCAATTGAAAATTAACTCAATTGAAAATTTGCTTTAACATTGTTTCAATTTGAAAAGTTCAAGCTAAGCATAAACAAAATTTGTGATATCTTGAAGCACAAATAAATCATCTATATATGTATGTAAAAGATAGATATCAATTGAAATTTGATACTATATGAAGTGCAAGCATACATATATAAAATACAAACATATATGAGTATACAAAAAGATGTCATATCGATACCAATTGAAAGAATTCAATGATACCAATTGAAACAACAATAAATACAAGTGTATGACTCATATAACCTACCACCCAATCATGGTTCAAGATAAAAAGGATTTTCATTATAAAGCATACAAGAACATGATCTCCCATCCAACCGCCCATTGATGGTAGGGGTTTTCAAAATAGGTTTGAAAATGTAGTATGTTTGAAAATCTCTACCAAGGAAGAATATCATAACTAGTTATATGAATCAACTAGTATGAGATCCAAAAAAAATTTCATGAAGACACATGTAAACCACATGGCACTAAAACACTCAAAATCCATATAGCATAACTTGTACTCATGAAAACTAAGTCATGAGAAAACATAGATAGAGTGAGTGTACAAGTGTTGTGAGAAACATATCAACATGAAAATAGACAATCAAGCTCAATATTAAAAACATGAAATTCATTCAAACGATTTAAACTTCAAGGCATATATGTCATGTACAAACTAAAGTATACATACATATCCTAAACATGAAGAGTCCACAAAAGTATATGCATGAAGGCACGTGGCTCAAGGATGTATATGTATAAACAATAATTTGGACAAGATAGACATATACATGAAGTCTACCACAAGATCATAGAAACCATTAAAAATGAGGAATACAAGTCAACTGCATGAATCATCAAAACTAGACTATACTAGTACATCAAATGACTACAAATGAGCGTTCAAGCACAAATATATAAAGGTCTATTTGTAGCTCACTAGTTGTACAAGCATAAATCCTAGTCTTAATGAAAACTAACATTCAAGCAAGTAATCAAATCATGAGGCATAAACGGGTCAAAAATCATATGATCATATTAATCAAAAATATGAAGTATTAATGACCTTTTAAAACTAAGATGGATGTATGATGCAACGATCTCTCAAAACAAGACTAAGAGCCGTATACCCCGTGAAGGGTTCTGAACTCCTTCCTCCTGATTCCCCTTGAATGGGTTAGAGGTGCGCAATGCAACCTTGTTGTATGAGAATAGATCGAACAAAGAATGAATAAAGTGCAATGATGAATGCACACAAGATATATCACAAACATCCATATAATCATCTAAACAAAAATCATGGAATCATGAACATCATATGATCGTTATGCATATGCATGTGCATTAGATCTAGGGCATACATGTTAGCTTAAACAAGAAGTGAACACTAAATATAGATCCATATGAAACATGGGTGCTCAAGTAACTAAACATGTATATCTCAAGTCTAATGAACAAGGCATAATCATAATGAACATCAAAACACAACATGCTATAAATGAATGATCTAAAAAGCATGTAAATAATAATGGGAGTTAGAGAATGATACCAAAACCAATGAAGGTGCATCTCTAGTTCTCCAAAACATGGTGGTCATCTCCACCTAATCTCCTTGAGAGTGAAGCATCCAAATAGTTCTCATTCAAGCTCGGAACGCATCCACCTCAAGGTACCTCCACTCTCACGTGATGCGAGAGCTCCCACCTACATCAAAAGCCAAAGAGGTAGTTTTGGTACCCATTTTCTAGTGGGTCCACGGGGTTAGTTTCTTTTCTCACCCAAACAAAATTAGTTGCTAAATTTTCATGATAAATGCGATCATAACAAAAATCTAGCAAGGTGGCCTTTTCGACCACAATGTATACATGTGTACACGTGAGCATACATATGATGATGGTGATCATGAGAAGCATGTGTATGCCTAGATAGGTGTGCATGCAAGGTTGGAACTTGTTTCTTGCGAATCAAGGTTTCCAAACGTGTGTGATTCATGGCACAATGGCTCAAGGTGGAGCCCAAACAATCAACACTTTTCTTCAAATTATTTATATCATTTTCTATGCTAGAAGACAAAGTGGAACATGCTATAGGAGTGCAAGAAGTAGAAGCTACATTAGCATGACAAACATGCAAATCAATATCATTTTGCAAAGATTCATTTTTAGACAAAACCAAATTCAATTCTTTAGTAATAGAATCAATTTTATTTTTCAAAGTAAGGTTTTCTTTGAAAACACAATCCAATCTTGAGGATAAAATCTCATTGTGCTCCAAAATATCATCACAATCATTTTTGCCTTTTAAAACTTCAATTTCTTTTAAAGCAATGTCTAGTTGAGATCTTAGTGAGTAACATTCACTAGTAATCTCTTCCTTCTCTTGCAAAACGGTTTCAAAAGTAGAGCATAAATCCTTCATTTCCTTTTGTAAATCAAAATGTTTTTCTTTCAAAGAGTTATGTTTTTCCAAGTATTTTTCAAGCTTAGAAGCAAGTTCAACATTTAAATTTTGAACCTCAAAACATCCATGGCAATAAGAGCTAGAGCTATCATGTATTTGAGAGTCCGATTGTACCTCATGGGAGTCATTCCCATATGCCATGAAACAAGGCTCTTCGGATACATCTCTCCTAGATCTCCTCATATTGTTGATGATCCTTGGAAGCTCCGGAGATGTCAAGACGCTCCAAACTGCAAAAGCCGAGTTAAAACTATCAAAAACAAGTAAGAGATTATTATCAAAAGATGCTCTAAGTATTTGAAGTGCAAGTGCATTGGACTTCTTATGCTTACTAGTATTTGGGAGGGCTTCTATGGTGATGGCTTGATAAACTAGATGACCTAGTGTTCTTAAATATCTAGTCATGTTAACTTCCAAGAGTCAAGTCTAGTATGGTCAAACATAGGAGGGCTAGCCATGAGAGCAAACTAGTATGAGTGCAAATGAGATGCAAATGAAGATTAGCAAACCAAGATCACACTCCTAGGTGGTTAAACCTAAATATCAGGAGCGCTAGCTCTGATACCAATTGAAAAGTCACCTAGAGGGGGGGTGAATAGGTGACAATGCTAATCTATGAACTAAATGCGAAATTTAATAACTTAATGCAAATTACACTCAAGTGTGATCAACAAATGATTCACACACAACCAAGCCAAGCAAATATGAATGCACAATATGAATAAGGCAAGACACAAAGTAAAGAGAGAGATAGAGAGAGCCAATGGATCAAGCGCAAACAACAAGATATGTTATCGAGGTTCGAGCACCCAGCTCTACATCCCCACCTTCGACACACGAAGGATTTCCACTAGCTCGTCCACTTAGGACCCTTTACAAGGAGTACCCAACTCCTCTCTTTACAACCTCCTCCCAAAGGCACAAATCCAAGCCAACCACACACCTCCTCCTTGAGGCAAACTCCAACAATCACAACCTCCTCCTTGAGGCAAATTACAAACCAATACAACAAACTCCCAATCACCAACCAATACAAGGATCACCTCTCAACTAGAGGGATACAACCCAAAGCACAAAGCTTAGAAAAGATTGGGTTACAACTTGATGGTCACAACAACAACCACAAACAACTTCTTCTTCCACACAAATAACCTATAGATATAGATAGTAGATTTTTGCTCAAGTGTGGAGAAAACCAAAGGAATGGAAATTAGAAATCACAAAGAAAATCCTTGGGAAAAAAATCAAGAAAACAATATAGAGTAGTTCAATCACAAGCTTTTCCCAAACACCCTTTCTTTGATATTTCCAAACCCTAATCAAACACCAAAATAGATTGTTCAAATCAAGCACAAAAACTTCTTTTGATTGCTTTGAAAACACCAGAGAATCAGGAAAAATTCGCACAAAAAATCTTAGAGAAAAACTCTTGCAAATGGGGTATTTATAGGCTAATCCAGAAAATAGCCGTTTGGCAGCAGTTTTGCCAAAAATAGCCTTCCGGTCGACCGGGACGGTCGACCGCCCAACGGTCAAATTTTGATCCGTTGTGGCTACCGGTCGACCGCCCCGGTCGACCGAGAATTCCTGAGAGCAAACAGCTCTCTGTCGGTCGACCGCTTCGGTCGACCGGCTACAGAGTCAGCCAGCGTGCACGTATCCGTGCACGTCGGTCGACCGGATCGGTCGACTGGCTTCTTGGTGCGGTCGACCGTACCAGTCGACCGCCTAGCCTGGCAGACAAAAACAGGTCTGAAATCTGGGAAAAAAATATTATATAAATCCCACAAAATCTCTAAAATTTCACAAAAATAGTTTTATCATTTTATATTGAAATACAAACTTGTGTTAAAAATCCTAACACAAATTTCAAACATATTTGACTATTTTTGTGTCATAGAAATTTTGCCAAAACCAAAAACCGTATTTTCTAAAACCTTGTATTTTTGAATAGAAAATACACATTGTCTAAAATTCATCCATGATACAAAAATATGATATTTAAACACTTTGAAGCATATTGTATATGAATAGAAATTCAATATACAAGAAACATATATATATCATGATTTTTGTCATTAAGTCCAAAATATGTTTTGTTGTAAATACCAAAACATAAAACACATGGAATAGATTATCAAACAAAGTTTGTCTAAACCATTGAAGCATGCATGTATATAGAACAAATCTAATATACATAAACCATGTAAACTTGTTTTGATAAAAAATCTATTCATGAAAACCAAGATCGGTTAAACCTAAAACCGAAAATCAAAACATGAAAGGTGTGTGTTGTGAACTTGAGCTTATCATACTATTCTAATCTTTACAATTAAGATCTAAACCCAAACTAAAACTATGGATACCTAAGTCTTCTTATAGAGCGCAATCTCCAAGCTAGAGCGCAATCTCCAAGACGGCTCGATCCAAAAACTCTTGATTCACCGAGCAAGTGCAATGTATGATCTTTGACGCTCGGGCTCTTGAATCAACATGTGAAAGATGTGTGGAAGCTTTCACCAACTAATATCTTGATTAATGATCTGAAACTTAAACATCACAAGATAATTAGTACACATAACTACATGAGTTAATCATCATCAAAACTAGAGTGGAAGGCCTTTGGGCCAACATATTATTGGCCGAACATGATTCCTGACGCCATCGCCTATGCTAAGTGATGCCATGCCTGTTAGATCCACGGTGACTTTGTCCATCAAGCATCAGGACATCTTCATCCAACGTCCTCTTCACGACCATTTGAGATGTGGGGAATGGATGTTATCGGACCTATCTAAAAGTACACCTAGAGGAGGAGTGAATAGGTGTAGTTCTAATCTAGGACAAAAAATGAGGAATTTAAATCTAAATGCTAAATACACACTATGTGTAATCAAGAGTGAGTCTAAATTTTCCTTGAAAGGCTCTAGAACTTCTCCTCACTATTCCTCTAAATTATGAGCTGAGGTGCTTCAATTGCTCTCTTGGTTAGACATAAGTGTGAGCACACAAACGATATCAAGCATGTATATATATGAGCAATAATAACAATGCAAGATATAAAGAGTTAAGAGTTAAGAGAAAGATCCAAAGCAAACACCAAGATATGTTTCGAGGTTCAAGCCACCGCTCTACGTTCCCGCCTTCACACAGAAGGATTTTCATTATCCACTAAGGATCTTCCACAAAGGGAACTCCACCAAGGAATTACACCTTACAAAACAAGGAGTACACAACTCTAATTCTCACATCTCTACACAAGAGAGTATGCACAAAGCAAAGAGAAAAATACAACTTGGTGATCACTTAGATCATAAACAACAACTTGGTGATCACAAAAGATCACAAACAAAACACCTCTCACAAGCAAGATCCTAGAGGATAGATTTGCAATGAAGAGCTTAAGAACGTAAGTGCACAAAGTTTTTAGAAAAGAAAACACAAAGAGAAACTCTTGGGAATACTCTTGAATCGCTATAGAAATAAAGAACAAGAAACTAGATTCCCAAAACTTATTTTTCTTTGATTTTCCAAAACTTTGAAAACGAATATATATTTTGAATTTGAAACTCTAAAACTTGTTTTAAAACTTGTTGAAAAACTCTTGAGAAGATAGGAATTTTGCACTTGAAAAATCTTGTAGAAAACTGACCCCAGAGCCCATTAATATAGGGGTTCAGTAATATAACTATTAGAGGCTGAACCCAGGCCAGACAGGCATGCCGATCGACCGTCCGGTCGTCCGGCCTACGGTCAAATTTTTGACCATTGGGTTTCCGGTTGACCGTCCAGTCGACCAGTCCCAAGCCACAGAGAGACTTTCTCTCTGTCGATCAACCGCTCGGTTGATCGGCCAAACCCGAGTCTAGAGCTGAGCCAGTCGATCGACCGATCGATCGATCGCTCCTTGCTATGGTCGACTGGTTAGTCGATCTAGCTAGGGCTATGGGCTTGTGCATGTTTCTGTGCACATTGATCTACCGCTCAGTCGACCATGTCATGTGTCGATTGAGCGGTCGGTCGACCGACAATAACCCAAAACCAGGATAATAAGGGATAAAAACTTGGATTTTAAACATCCTTAAAAATTCAATTAAATCACATAAAATGCACAAAAATAAGTTCATGTAAATACTTTGAAGTACAAATATGTGTGATAAAAAATCAACACATATTACAAACATGTGAACTATTTTGAGGTAAAGAATTTGAAGCTTAAACCAAAAACCATATTTTCCAAAATCTAAACTTTGAAATGGAAATCCGCTTTCTCTATAAACTTGTATAAATATAAAAATAAGATATTGAAACACTTTGAAGCAAGTGTGTATGGATAGAATTCAATACACATAGTAAATGATATATCCTTATTTTTGACAATAAATACCAAAACAAGTTTTGATAAAAAAATAAAACTTAAATACATGAACTAGATACATCAAAATAAGTTTTTCTAAACATATGAAGCATAGATCCATATGGATGAAATCTAATATACATGAAATCATGTAAACTTCTTTTGATGAACTCTATTCATGAAACCAAAAAAATGTATTCTTGAAAATCCGAAACTTAAAAATGAAATGGATAAACCAAAAACAAAACCTATTAAGCTTGTGTGTTGATCGATCGCTGATTGCACACATTTATTGCATTATTCTTTATTACATTTTTACATTTATCATGTAATAAAATTGCTAAATTCTTGTTTTAAATGTCTATTTTGCAGAAGATAATCATGGGGAGAAAGATGATAAAATCAAATAAATATCAGTTAAATTCAGATATAACTAGATCTATTTGGTTAGAGGAGGATGATCCCAAATTCAGTTGGTTAAATTCAGTTTTTGGTGAATCAAGTGGTTAAAGCTAAAGATCAACTGAGGATAACATCAAATACAGAGTTCAAATTCAAAATCCAAAGGGATAAATGGACAGAGAGAAAATCAATAGATGAGATGAAGCAATTTTGACTCAGATTCTGACTGGATACATTTTAGTATTGAAATCATAACTTTGCTACTGATCGGGGTAAAACCGCGCACAAAAAGTGTATGTTTTGAAATCAAGATTTAAAGTGTGTGTGCTTTGGCTTCCTCGATACTTCCGTTATAGCATAGAGGCTAAAACGAGTCGAATCCACAAGGACGGGAGGCGATAGAAGCTTTATCGGTTGATTCACGTGTTTGTTAAAGATTCTTCAAAGTTTTAAAGAATGAAAAAAAAGAAACAAAGGATGAAAGAGAAGTACGGTGAAATACAAAGAAGTGGGAAACATAGAAGAGAATGATTTTTTGTGGTTTTTGTATATCTAAAACAAAGTGAAAGAGAAAGAAAACTCATGGCTACTAACTACTAATAACTCCACCAACATGCTAATCTCTTAGTGATAGTTGCCTCATATGTATCATTGGCCATCACTAGTCCTTGATTCAAGAGCTATTCAAAGCATGACCCATATGTACTCATCACAACCCAACACAACAAAACAAGTTCAAGCTACACTTAAACCATCAAAACTAAAAGTAAGCATGGAGTAAAGTAATGTTAGCTTGTTAGTGGTTAGGAAGTTAGAGTTAGATCCACCATCATGAGCCATCAATGGCTCTTGCAAGAGCAAGGCCAAAACGAGGCTATTAGATTCATGTGGATTATCATAAAAGAAGTTAGACTAGTTGGTGGTTAGTAGTTAGTTGCCATGAGAGAAAAGTTTAGCTAAACATGTAAAAGAGATTAGAGAGAAGAAAACATAGAGAGGTAAAGAGAGCACCTTTCATAGATTGTCACCTTCTATTACAAGCACTCTTGCATTCCAAGCATGTACCACTCTCTCTCCCTAATACAAGATCTAAAACAAAATGAAAAATACAATGGGGAAGAAGAAGAACTAACCTAATCTAAACTAAACTACAACATGGAAAACAAAACTACCCGAAAATCTGTATATCCTTGCTCTGGAACCCCAGGGGGGTATTTATAGGCATCAGAGGAACATGGGGTCAGGGGACAAGAAGTGACCCCAAACGGCGCGCGCGGCGCTGCCGTATTGCCGCGGAAACGCGGCAAATGCCGCGTTTCCGCGACAGTCCTTGGGCGGCGCGCGCGGCGCCGCCTGCTGCGCGTTGCCCTGTTGTCCCCCTGTCGGCTAAAGCTCCCGGTTTTGGTTTTGCAGCCCCTAGTTTTGACAGAATCAGCTCTTTAGGTCAATAGCTATTTTAATAGCCCTTTAATCACCAATTAAATGGTGATTTGGGTCTTCTTCTTCATTTGCACACCATTGACCTAAGATCAAGCAAGCAAGATATTATTAGCAGAATTTATTATCAAATAAATGTGAGAATGTGATGAAAATTATGCAAAATTAGAGACTAATCACACCCCACACTTATCTTTTGCTCGTCCCGAGCAAAACAAAAAACTAAGAAAATTATTATACCACTTTCGCAGGTGACGCGATTGCACTGAGCATGTGCAATAAGCCGTTAAACCTCTAAGTTTCCCCTAGAGGAGGAGTTTTGTCTCCTGAGGGTTTTCAGCAGATTACACCCACAAAATCCATAAAGAAAGAAATTAAATGTTAGAATTTTTAAAACACATTTTGAAATAGAGAAAAGTGTTGAAGTATTTTTGAGAAAATATAAGTGATCTAAGGTCATAGGTTAACCAGAAATTGTTCTTTCTTAAACTAAGTCAAAATGCAAAAAATCTTGTTATAAATTAAATGTAAGAATTTAAAATTGAATTGACTCTTTGATCTTTCATAAAATTCTTAGAAAATATGCACTTTGTGGACTGTGAAGATTTTTGGGATATCGACTCTAACTTTCATGCCATTTATTTAATATATATATATATATATATATATATATATATATATATATATATATATATATATATATATATATATTCTCTCCTTAGTTTTCTTAGGCTTTCTTATTTACCCGGGTAGTGAGCCTTTAGCCGGTGACTCCCAAACCAGATGGTCTTAGGGCACCAGATGAGAAAACATCCCTCGGACTTAAGGACTCGAGTAAACAAGGACACAAAACTAAAGGGGTTATTTTATTTTTTGTTTCACCATTTTAGGTATGAATAATCATGCTTCCTGAGGCATAATTACCCAACGTCGATAAGTGATTTTTATTATCATAATTTTTTTTTGTATATATATATTTTTATGGCATTTCAGTCTTTGTTCCAATCCCAAAAATTGTGTAAGTGTGAAGTGCATAAATCCAAGGCAAAAAATTCAAGATCAAATTATCTTTTCAATTTTACTTTCTTATCCTAAAATTTAAACAAGATCTATTATTTTGACTCGGTTTAAAATTTCATAATTTTAGGTCTTCCTAATTCCTAAGATAATCTTAATTTTCTTAAAATAAATCAAAAACTATTTTTCTTGCTTCAAAAAGTTTTGTAAAAAGAAAAGAAAGTTTTTATATAAAACTCTTTTTTTAATTAAAAAGAAGTGTAAAAGAAAGAAAATTTGAAAAACTACCTATGTTAGTAAACCCTCCCCCACACTTATCTCATGCATGGTCCTCAATGCATCGTGAATGTGTATAGACATGAAACAAATGGAGAGGGAAGGAAGATTACCTCAAGGGGTGGCTCCGGTGGTGGTCTGATTGGGCCAAGCGTTGCGACCCAATCAAGATATCGTGGATCATCTAGAAACCCACCGAGGACCTCTCTAATATGACCCAACAAAAGAATGATAGACTGAATGGTCTTATTTAAAAATTATCCCCATCTAATTCCAATTTTCAAAAATAATTACTGAGTTATTTTGTCAACATTCTTGTCCAACAATGAAGTGTGATTTTGAGAGATGATTGATTTGGACTCAAATGGAACAGGAACAAAAACCGATACCAACTCGGGAAGTTGACTCAGATCAAGTCGAGAGTCAACAATGAGAGTCGAAATTGGTTCAAAAATAGGGTCCAGACCAAAGAATTGATGTTCACACACTGTCCCCATAAATGAAGTATGATCATAAGAGATTGGTGATTCCATGTCACGGTGTACTGGTACAGGATTCAATGTTGACTCTGGAATAAAGAAAAAAATCTGGTAAGGATACCGGGGTCATTATTGAATCAAAAAGTGAAATGGAGTTCCCAACAGGAAGTTCAGGATCACATTCAGGTTCGATTTCATTTCAGGGAAGGGATAACTTGCCAAAATGTCCAGGTGACTTTCATAACTTGGAGATTGGTCAAGTGCAAATGTATGTTCTGAAATTGAAGCTAGATTTCCAAAATGACATGATTCATGGGTCCAATCAGTAGAGTTAGGGATATAAGAATCGATCAAAGGTTGACAAGAAAGGCTTTCCTCGCTCTCATTGATCAATTCGCTCAAAAGTGAATCTAACCTACTGATAGGCCGTGTAACAGAATTTGGATTTGGAATCATGTCTTCCATACTCTTTGTAATTGGTTCTTGAAAATATGAGTATGGAAGTTGATTTTGGAAATTGTGGTGAAATTGTGAGTCCATCAGATTTTGCGGTTGCTGCTCGGACTCACGCAAGGGTTCCATACTCAAGTCCAGTATTGAAGTTTGTTCATTTTGAATTGGTTAGACTGGAAAAGATGAGTGGGACTCTTGAAAATTTGGTTGAGATGATGAGTCCAACATGTTTTGCATTCTTTCACAAAAGACTTCCAAACGCTTTTCTAGTTCAGATTCTTCTTCAATGGGATGCTCTAGAAAAGGAGTATGTGGAGTTTGATATGGGAAGGATTGTGAATTGAGCAAATTTTGCATTTGTTTTAGGGACTCTTCTATACTCCTTTCCAATGATGATTTTTCTTCAATTGGTGGCTCAGGAAAAGGAGTATATGAATCAAAATTGGGGAACGAATTTTGTGAAAATTGTGGACAAGATGATTGAAAATTTGACTCGGGGTAGGTGAATCCCCATTGACTCTGTAAAGAGTAGAAATTATTTTGAAAATTATGGTCATAAGATTGGGGATATGGGTCATATTGATTCGGATAATCCCAACCGGTATATATGGTTGGTTCATGTTGTACATATCCGAGTTGGAGTTATCCGAGTAAAATGAGGTCGGCATGAAATATGGATTCAAATTATGATTGAAAGAATTATTGTTGTTAAAATCCATATCACAATTTACAAAAAAAAAACAAACAAACAAACAAATAACAAAGAAAAAGAAAAAGAAAACAAGCCTATGCTAGGGTTGACTTAGACCTAGACGACTCCTAACTGGTTAGACTGTCCACAGGGGTCTGTTGTCGGAAGCTGACCACGAGTTAATCGGCCAGGTAGGGGCAAGATCAGTGGGAGGTATCCGTGCCGGAGCAACGGGCCTAATTATGCCAAACCACTGTTCTTCGAGGTTTCGCCTCTCAATCCCCAACCTTAGACACCGATTTAGCAAGAGTCAAATTCTAACAACTTCCCCCTTAGGTTAATCTCCTAAATGAGTCCGAGATGTCCCTAGGGGCCAACGTCTAGCAATTTTTATTAAGGCTTGGGTTGTGTGAGTGGGGAGGTGATTTTTGGGCTAAGGGAGGGTAATAACTTCCCCACCTTATCTTGTTTTGGGTTTTGCCCTTAAGTTAATTTGTGCAAGTGTGCAATATAGATAAGATGAACACAAAAAAGCGAGTAAATCACTGAAGTGTTTGTCCTAACTATATGCTATGCAATATGTACACCTCCTATCATTATCACAACAACATAAGAACGAAATACAGTATATTGGAATGAAAATTGACACGTGCCTAGATGCAAATGTCTAAACCGTTTTAAAGCATCCAATTTTCCGTATTTTAGTTCTTAAAATTATTTACAGTGTACAGGTGATATAAACAAAACTTAGCAGCAGAATATAAAAATATACAAGAATTTACCCAACCACACTTGAGCAAGTGTGGATTTCTGCAATGCTAAAACTTTAACCTGCACACCAAAAAACAAAGAAGAAAAGTTAACAAAAATGTGAAATCAAACCGTTCCCATCCCCGGCAACGGAGCCAAAATTTGATCGGGGTAAAACGCGCACAAAAAGTGTATGTTTTGAAATCAAGATTCAAAGTGTGTGTGCTTTGGCTTCCTCGATACTTCCGTTATAGCATAGAGGCTAAAACGAGTCGAATCCACAAGGACGGGAGGCGATAGAAGCTTTACCGGTTGATTCACGTGTTTGTTAAAGATTCTTCAAAGTTTTAAAGAATGAAAAGAAAAGAAACAAAGGATGAAAAGAGAAGTACGGTGAAATACAAAGAAGTGGGAAACATAGAAGAGAATGATTTTTGTGGTTTTTGTATATCTAAAACAAAGTGAAAGAGAAGAAAACTCATGGCTACTAACTACTAATGACTCCACAACATGCTAACCTCTTAGTGATAGTTGCCTCACATGTATCATTGGCCATCACTAGTCCTTGGTTCAAGAGCTATTCAAAGCATGACCCATATGTACTCATCACAACCCAACACAACAAAACAAGTTCAATCTACACTTGACTAAAAGTAAGCATGGAGTAAAGTAATGTTAGCTTGTTAGTGGTTAGGAAGTTAGAGTTAGATCCATCATCATGAGCCATCAATGGCTCTTGCAAGAGCAAGGCCAAAACGAGGCTATTAGATTCATGTGGATTATCATAAAAGAAGTTAGACTAGTTGGTGGTTAGTAGTTAGTTGCCATGAGAGAAAAGTTTAGCTAAACATGTAAAAGAGATTAGAGAGAAGAAAACATAAAGAGGTAAAGAGAGCACCTTTCATAGATTGTCACCTTCTATTACAAGCACTCTTGCATTCCAAGCATGTACCACTCTCTCTCCCTAATACAAGATCTAAAACAAAATGGAAAATACAATGGGGAAGAAGAAGAACTAACCTAACCTAAACTAAACTACAACATGGAAAACAAAACTACCCTAAAATCTGTATATCCTTGCTCTGGAACCCCAGGGGGGTATTTATAGGCATCAGAGGAACAGGGGGTCAGGGGACAAGAAGTGACCCCAAACGGCGCGCGCGGCGCTGCCGTATTGCCGCGGAAACGCGGCAAATGCCGCGTTTCCGCGGCAGTCCTTGGGCGCGCGCGCGCGCGCCGCCTGCTGCGCGTTGCCCTGTTGTCCCCCTGTCGGCTAAAGCTCCCGGTTTTGGTTTTGCAGCCCCTGGTTTTGACAGAATCAGCTCTTTAGGTCAATAGCTATTTTAATAGCCCTTTAATCGCCAATTAAATGGTGATTTGGGTCTTCTTCTTCATTTGCACACCATTGACCTAAGATCAAGCAAGCAAGATATTATTAGAAGAATTTATTATCAAATAAATGTGAGAATGTGATGAAAATTATGCAAAATTAGAGACTAATCAGCTACCGAAACTCAAATCTAACTATCCAAGATGATCCAGAAAGATGACTTAAAGGGCTACGACTCTTAAGTTGATCACTATTTCTAATTTTGTCATTTGATAAGTTATATTCAACAATCAACATGCCATCAAGCTGTAGATCCGAACTGAATATCCACATCAAATTAAGTTTGGAGATAAGAGGAGGATTCAAATTCAGAAATAGCCAGCTTTCCCTATCTTC
The DNA here is from genome assembly GCA_038442645.1 of Agave tequilana. Classification (NCBI taxonomy): domain Eukaryota; kingdom Viridiplantae; phylum Streptophyta; class Magnoliopsida; order Asparagales; family Asparagaceae; genus Agave; species Agave tequilana. The sequence goes on along the minus strand of JAVJIF010017184.1, from coordinate 91,533 downwards.
GTACTCCTCTACCCTTTGTATTTCTCCTATAAATACCTACAATCTCAAAGGCAAATAAAAAAATGACCAAGCAGAGATAGATTTTAGGCTAGTTTTTTATTCTTTTTAGTAAAGGTTTTTATTTTTCCTTTTATGTAATTTTTACTTTTTTCTTTATGTAACTGAGAAGAGAGACGAGTTTCATAGAGGAATGAGAGTAAGTTTGTACTGAGGGTGACACCGGTGTAAGTAAATCTTTTCTTTCATTGTTATTTGAATCCGAATCGAAGTTTTTTTCTTCTTTACTCTGGTTTTCATTTACTCTCCTTTGATGTGTTGTAATCCAAGTGAATCCGATAGCCTCGAGACTGCTTCGCCATTGCAAGTGCCCTTGATGACCTATGGTGATGAACAACCATTTTTTGTTAGTTTAGCTTGCCTTTTTATTTTATAGTGTAGATCAGGAATGGGGAAGATCCTACACGCCATGCTTGATCGCCTTCAAAGACTAGTTAAGTTGTAGCTACGGATCTAAGGTATATGAGCACTGAAGAGGTAAGTAATTTTTAGTTTCTTTTCTTTTAATTTTTAGTTTAGATCACCAACATCACTATCTCTCAACTCTATTCATTATTTTTCACTTTCTTTGTACAAAACCATTTCTATTTTCTCCACCTTCTCAATCTACCACTTTCTTCTTAACTTAATTATAACTCTTTTTTCATTTTCTTTTCAAGAACTAAAAGAAGAACTCTAACCATTTTTTATAACAAAAAAGAGAACTTACTAAAAAAACTTCCATCGCTAGTCCCTTCTTGTGGATCACGACCCGCATAGCCACGCGGTAGTATTGAGTACTTGCACACTTCTATTACAAAGTTTTGACATTCTGTATTTTCTGTGCAGGTTCCAAACTCAATCAGTTGCTAAATTTGCATATTTATTGTCACATTCTCATACTTATTAGATAATAAACTCTATTTTTAATCCAGTTTATTGTCTAATTTATATGCAGGCCCATTACTAAAGGAGAGGGAAGAGAAACGAGCCCAAAAGTCCATCAAAATTCTGATTTAATTCAGAATTAATTTGAATCAAAAAATCAGGACAGATCAGGGCAAATCAGAGAAGATAAAATCGATTGAAAATTAGTTAAAATAAATATCTACAAATTAATTGGTTAAAACCGAAAATCAAAGGAGACTTCGTCAAATCCAGGACCCAAAACTGTAAATCCAGCTAGAGATAATATCATATTGCGAAATCAGGGAGGACCACCCCCGGATGTGGCCACCTGGCCATACCCTGGCCACGAAAATGCGGTCAAAGCTGTGTTTTCGTGGCTTTGTTGGATCAGTTGGGGAGCGTTTGCTCCTTCGATCTTCGTACACTCTCCCCCATTTCGTTTTTGCCGATAAATACTGGGTTTTCAGAGACTACATGGAATGATCAAGCAGAGATAGGTTCTTAAGCCAGTTTTTCATTCTTTTTAGTGTAGGTTTTTATTTTTATTTTATATAATTTTTATTTCGTTTTAAGCATAGGTTAGACTGAGATTCATGTAAGTAAGAGAGAGACTTATTTTGAGAGTAACACCGATGTAACCTCCTCCTTTCTTTCATAGTTTCTACAAGTAATCAAACGTAACATCTTTATGCTTTTCTTTGTTTATATGTTCTTTTTCTTTTTTTACTTTTCCTCTTTTGGTTTTCATGAATGTCTAAGTGAATCTAGAAGCATCAGGTATAGCCATGTTTGTGTGAGCGCCCCCGATATTTCATGATGATGTTCTCCTCCTCAAGATTCTGTATCATTTCATTCTTGTTCGTCTTGATGATGTAATGCGAATGGGGACTGAGCTCGATCTTTTGCGTTATGCGTTGATCGCCTCTGAAGCAAGGAAAAACATGCAAGGTTTCCAGGTAAGTCATCAACCAGAGGAAGCAAATTTTCTTTTAGGTTTTCTTTCTTTTCTTTTAACTTTTAGTTTGAATCACCAACACCACAATCTCCCAACTCTTTTATTCACTCTTTTTAATTTCTTTGTATAAATCATTTTCTATTTTCTCCGCCTTCTCAATCTACCACTTTCTCTTTAACTTAACTTTAACTTATTTTTATTTTCTTTTCAAGAACTAAAAGAAGATCTTTAACCATTTCAAGTGAACTAAAGAGAACTTGCTAAAAAACTTCCATCGCTAGTCCCTCCTTGTGGATCACGACCCGCATAGCCGCTTGCTATAGCAGTAGTATTGAGAACTTGCACATTCTATTCTTAAGTTTTGAAATTCTGTATTCTTGTGTGCAGGTTCAAACTTAGTCAAATTTTGGCGTCGTTGCCGGGAGAGGGACGGTAAGTAATTCTTTTTTTAAGTGTACATTTTTGGTTAACCTTCTTCTTTGTTCTTGGAGTACAGATTTAACAATAAGGAAATTTTTGCTGCAGTAGACATATAAGTGGCCTTGGACTCTGCTCAAGAAAGCAGAGCCCAGAAGCCCTCAGATTTGCTATATTCCAGTGACAATCTGAGTGAACTACTAACCTGTATTTTGTAGGTTGGCAGAATTGCATAGCTAAATTTCTGCAGCTATTTATTTTCTTGATTAACTCATTGTACATACTTTCTAACCTCAATAGTAAAATAATGTTTGTTAAATGCTAAAAACGATTTAGGCTTTACATTTAGGCACGTGTCTAATTCGTTTACACTTTATATTACTGTTGAAGAGTACTGGAGCAAAAGGTACATATGCATAGCATATAGTTTAGGAAACATTCTTGAGTGATTATTTGCTTGCTGATTGTTACTTTTCTATATCCTGCACACTTTGCACAATCAATCTTAAGAGCTTGTCCTATAAACAAGATAAGGTGAGAAAGTAATTACCCTCTCTTAACCCACAAACAATCTCCTCACTCACTAACCCAAGCCCAACTACAACTGAGCAGATGTTGGCCCTAGGGACATCTTGGACTCATATAGAAGACTGACCTAAGGGGAAAAACGATTAGAATTTGACTCTTGTCAAATCGGTGTCTAAGATTGGGGATTGAGGGGTAAAACCCCGAACGTTGGTGGTTTGGCATAATTAGGCCCGTTGCTTAGGCACGGATACCTCCCACTGATCCTTCCCATACCTGGCCGATTAACTTTTGGTCAGATTCGGCAATATACCCCCCGTAGACAGTCTAACCAGTTGGGAGTCATCTAGGTCTAAGGTTTACCCTAACTTAGATTAGATTTTTTTTCTTTTTGTTTGTTTATTTGTTTGTTTTTCTTTATTTAATTTTGACATTTCTTGTGTGATATGGCTTATAACAATAATTTTTTCAATATTAATTGTAACTCATGTTACACCCCGATCTCTTTTTCAGATATTACCAACCCAGCATATCATAACTTTAACCAACCTAGTGTGCCGGATTGGTCTTATCCAAATCAATACATGTCCTAGTCCAATACTATGAACCAGACTGAAATAATCATCACTACACTTCACAGAGTCAATGGGGATACAACTTCCACGAGTCATATTGTCAACCACCTTACCAATATCCAACTTCATACGCTCCTTCTCCTATACAACCATTAGAAGAATCAATTGACTGGGAAAAGAGGATGGAAGCCTTAGACGAGCTTGAGTGACATATTCAAATTTTAGAAAGCTCAAAATCCCGTCAAAATTTTCAAGTCACAGATCCTTACTCTATTTTTCAAGAAGAACATGCAGACTTAGAAAAGAGTATGGAATCCATGATTCAATCCCAAAATGATCCACTCGATATGATAGAAGTAAGACTTAGTAGATTGGAAAACATGCGTAGAAATAAGGAAACTCTCCATACCCAATCTTTGACTATCCTTGACACTTCTAGCCATATTGATGAAAACTAAGAATCATGGTATCTTGAAGACTTCGACCAAGATTCAATTTCACCACAAAACCTTGAACTTGACCAATATCAACCCATTGATGATTGGCAAGTTTTCATTTTAATGAGATTGAACTTGATTATGAATGTGAACCCGATCCCTAACTTTGTGATTCAGTTTTCGTCTTCGAATCTATGTTGACTCTGGTATTCTTACCCAATTTGGACCAATTTCCTGAGCCAATATTTATTCTTGTACTCATAGATCTAGAAATGGAATCACCAATTTTGGATAGTCACATTCCATTGATGGGAAAAGAATGTGAATTTCAATTCTTGGACTTGGACTCAACTCTTAAACCAAAACTAACTTTCGAACCCAAAGTTGATTTTTCGAGTTAGTATTGGTTCCTGAACCTATCATTCTTGAGCCCAAGTCAACCATTCCACCAAGTCACATTCTTTTGTTGGATATAGGTATAGACCATGATGACTCCGTGATGATTTTTCAAGACTGGTTATGTAAAGGGAATAAGTTTCATGATAGGATCTTTCATGATCCTATTCATATTGGGGACTGTAAATATGTAAATAGAAAAGAAGTCAATAAAGGTGGATTCCGTGAACCACCACATTATCTTAATTGGGTAGCAACACTTGACCCAATTAGACCACCACTGGAATCACCACCATAAGGTAACATTTTCCTTTCATTTCTTCTTTTCATGCATCTATGCATTAATTCATACATTGAAGACAATACATGAGATAGGTGTGGCGGAGAGCTCTAACATGACTTAGGTTTTCCTTTTATTATTTAAAAAATTATTATTAACATTTTCTTTATTTTTAAAAAACTTTTTGAAACTAGAAACAATATTTTGACATATTCTTTGTAAGAAATTAAGTTAATTTTAAGGAATAGGAGAATCATAATTAGGATTTCATATACTTGGTCAAAATAAGATTATTTATTTGATTTTCAAGGTTAGGAAGAAAATTTGAAAAAATAATTTAGTCTTTTTTTTTTTACCTCGATGATATAAGCATGCTTTATACATTTACACACTTAGGGTTCAAAAACAAGAATTCTTATGCCTTATTAAAAAAAGAAAAAAGAAATATATATATATATATATATATATATATATATATATATATATATATAAATCCTCTGATTAAGCTGGGTATTTGTGCCTCATAAAGCATAAGTATTCGCACCTAAAAGCGGTTCATATAATAAAATCATTAGTTTTGTGACCTTGTTTGCTCGAGTTCTTAAATTTTTGGGGTGTTTTCTCACCCGGTGCTCTAAGATCGTTCGGTTTGAGAGTCACCGATTAAAGGCTCGTTACATGAGCAGATTAGAAAGCCTAATAAAACTAAGGAATAATACCACCAAAAATAAATAAATAAATAAATAAATACGCATAAGAGTTAATGTTAAAGAACCCTTAGTCAAAATTTCACGATCACGAAGGTGCATATGACCTAGGGTAAAGTAATAGACTAGATAAGAAGTACAATTTGACTCCTTACTTTAATTGATAACAAATTTTGAATAGAGACTAAGTTTATGAATGAAAAATTCGGTTTTCCTATAACTTATAGATTATTTAATTCTTACAGTAATACTTCAAAAATTTTCTTTCAAAATGTGTTTTCAAAGTACTAACACTTTATTTCTCTTTCTTTATGAATTCTGTGGGTGTAATCTACTGAAAACCCTCACGAGACAAAATTCATCCTCTAGGGGGAACTTAGAGGTTTAACGGCTTATTGTATATGCTCAGTGCAATCGTGTGACCTGCGAAAGTGGTCTAATAATCTTTGGTTTAGTTTTGTTATTTTGCTCGAGGACGAGCAAAAGATAGGTATGGGGGTATGATCGGTCGCTGAATCTGCATATTTATTGTCATATTATCATACTTATTATATAATAAACTCTGTTTTTAATCCTATTTATTGTCTAATTTATATGCAGGCCCATTACTAAAGGAGAGGGAAAAGAAACTAGCCCAAAAGCCCATCAAAATTCTGATGTAATTCAAAATTAATTCGAATCAGAAAATTAGGGCAGATCTGGGCAAATCAGAGAAGATAAAATTGGTTGAAAACCAGTTAAAATAAATCTATATAAACCAATTCGTTAAAGCCAAAAATCAAAGGAGGTTTCGTCAAATCCAGGACCCAAAACTGCAAATCCGGCAAGAGATAATATCATATCGCGAAACCAGGGAGTACTACCCCCAGGTGTGGCCACCTGGCCACAGCCTAGCCGTGAAATGCGGCCAAAATCGTGTTTATGCGGCTTTGTTGGATTAGTTAGGGGGAGCGTTTGCTCCCCTTATCTTCGTACGCTCTCCCCTGTTTGGTTTTTGCCTATAAATACTGGGTTTTTAGAGACTACAGGGAACGATCAAGTAGAGATAGGTTCTTAGGCCAGTTTTTTTATTCTTTTTAGTGTAGGTTTTTATTTTCAATTTATGTAATATTTATTTCTTTGTAAGCATAGGTTAGACTGAGATTCATGTAAGTAAGAGAGAGAGACTTATGTTGAGAGTGACACCGATGTAACCTCCTCCTTTCTTTCATAGTTTCTGCAAGAAATCAAAGGTAACATCTTTATGCTTTTCTTTATTTATATGTTCTTCTTTTTTCTATTTTTTCTCTTTTGGTTTTAATGAATGTCCAAGTGAATCTAGAAGCATCAGTATAGCCATGTTTGTGTGAGTGTCACCGATATTTCATGATGATGTTCTCTTCCTCAAGATTCCGTATCATTTCATTCTTGTTCGTTTTGATGTAATGCTGATTAGTATCCAATATTGCATATTTTACATCATAACTCCCATGCATATTACAAATAAATATGTGATTTTTACTCCTCTTCTCTACATATTTGCAGGTACATACTTAAAGGAGAGATTTCCAAATAATCACTTAATTAACACTAATTAAGTGATTAATCCAAGCTTAAAGGATAAAGCCAAATTCAAATCCAGATCCAGAGAGATCCGTGCAACAAACGAAGATTCCAGAAGGTCCACGTGGCCAAACAAACTCGTAACAGCCAGCAACAGAAAGTTGTTGCTGAACGGCTTCAGTTAGGCCGCGGGAACGCAAGTGGGCGCGGCAAGATCCTGGCCGTTGAGCCCCGGATTTTGTGGCAACAAACTTTGATCTCGAAGCTTCTCATTTCTGCTATAAATACTGGACCTTCACCTGCGAGCTGAGACTGATCAGAGAAGAGAGAGAGATTAGTGAATAGCTTGTAATTTTGCTAGGTTTTTTTAGCTCTCTATGATCTTCTTCTCCCTAGATTTCATTGCAAGAGAGAGTTGTATGAGAGAGAGAGCTTGTATCAACAAGGAGTGACAACTTGGAGCTATACAAGGATTGATCCATTCTCATCTACTCTACTTGAGCTTGATTCTAGTTTGTTTTCTTTCCTTACTTGCTTTGTTTACTTTCTAGCAATTTATTCATGTTTAGCTTTTCTTTTGTAATGGTGTGTAGCTAATTCTTTCTCCATGTACTAGCTAACCACTACCTTGCTAACATCTAACTCATGGGTGATTGCTTTACTTCATCTTGCAATTTGTATGGTTTTCTCTTCTCCGATGGGTTTCTTTTCATTTCTTGGCAAGATCTTGTTGTAATTCTCCATATGATTCATGTGTGCCTCACTTGGAGCCTAGTCTTTGAACTAGTGCCTTGATGGAACATGGAGATGGATCACCAATATGCTATTTGTTGTACAACTTCATTATGTCGATTCTTGAATGTTGTATGCCTATTCATTAGCATCCCTTGAGTGTAGCTCTTTTGTTTCCATTATTGAAAGTCTAATTTGTAGGCCGATGACCATCTATGGAGGCTACAAGACAAGTCCAAGAATGAATCCCCATCATCCAAGTGAGAAAGTAATTAGACCACAAGCAAGACGTATTCATGCCGATGAATCAACATGAGGCACGCATCACTATCACGGAGTTTAGTAAGTCTTTAGCAAGGTAGTTAAGGTTAGCTAGTCATGGTTTTATTTCAATCAATCTTTTCTAGAGTTTTCTTTTCTTTTAGTGTGAAGACAACAAATCTCTTCTTGATTTGTTTTCACTTACCACCATGAACATATCCATACACTCTTTCATTCATTTCTTTGTATTTTATTCATTCTTTTAAGCAAGAGAAGAATTCTCGTTTCCTTTTCTCACGTGTATCGTAACGCTTCTACGCTAGCTCTCCTTGTGGTTCGACTCGGTATAGCTTTATGCTATAGCGGAAGATTGGAACAAGGTATATCAATTACATATTTGAAGTAAACAAGATCCAAAGGTGAACTCTAAACATTGAACCATCTCTTTAAATACCTAAATCTTGTGCAAAGACTTCTTGTACCTTGTTTTTACCCAATCAAATTTTTGGCGCCGTTGCCGGGGAGAGCAACGGTATTTTTAAAAGTGAGAAACTAAACGATACTTCTTCTCTGTTGCAGGTACAGGAGAAGACAACAGGAAAATCTTGCACAGCAGAAACATATAAGTGGACCTGGGCCTCTGCTCAAGAAAGCAGAGCCCAGGATCCCTCCAAATTGCCGCGGATCCACAAGATTTGCCGTGGAAATGCGGCAATAAGGAGTTAACTACTTACAAGTTTTCTGCAGGGGCTTCAGATCTGCAAATTACATCTGCTGCTATATTTGAAATCCTGTATTCTGCACCTTATACCTGCTAAATTAATTCAACAGTAAAAAATTGGTTGTAATTGTTAAAAATTGTTAGACATTTGCATTTTAGACACGTGTCTTTCAATTCTTTACTTTTACTGTTGAAGAGCGCGTGGGACAAGGTACGTAAAGCATTGCATATTGAATAGGATTCACTCGTTGTATGATTTAATTCTGCTTTGAGTGATCTTTGATTGTTTACATCGTACACTTGCACGAATCAACTTTAAGGGCATACCTGTAAATAAGATAAGGTGGGGAGTTCATTACCCTTTCCTTAGCCCGAAAATCATTTTCCCACGCACTCACAATCCTAAGCTTGTAAATAAAATTTGATAGACGTTGGCCCTAGGGACATCCGGACTCACTTAGGAGATTATCCTAAGGGGGAAAAGTGTTGGAAATTGACTTCTGTAAAATCGGTGTCTAGGAAAGGGGTTGAGGGCCGAAAGCCCGAAGGTTGCTGGTTACTTAATTAAGGAACGTCTTCGGACGGAAAACCTCCCACCAACCTTACCCTTCCCTGGCTGATTTGCGTATAGTCAAAGTCTACACCAAACCTCCTGTGGACAGTCTATTTAGGAGTCATCTAGGACCAGAAACCCTAGACAAGCTTGGATTGATTTTTTTTTTCTTCTTTTGTTGTTTGTTATTTTTCTTTTTCGCTGGTGTGATCGGTGCGCGTTGTTTGTGGCTTTATATTTGAGAGTGGTTCTGTGATCATCATTCTGCTAGACTTTCTATACTTACACAACCACTTGACATCATGACCAACAACGTCTCACTTCAGGATCGATTTTACCCGATTCGCACCTCCATTCCTTCATGCATTCTTCTCCCCGAGCCAAATGGAAATCACTTCGAGCTGAAATCACAATTCATTAGTACACTTCCCCACTTCCATGGTTTAGAGTCTGAGGATGCGTACCTCTTTATTCGTGAGTTTGAAGAGGTATGCCAAATGATGAGAATTTCCCAACTGTCTGAGGATGCTGTTAGGTTACGGTTCATACCGTTTGCACTTAAGGATTTAGCTAAGAAATGGCTTTATAATCTTCCAGTCAGTTCCATATCTTTATGGGAGGATTTTGTTAAAGTCTTTCTTAAGAAATTCTATCCTATCCACAAAACAGCCCTCATGAGAAAGAACATAATGCAATTCAAGCAAGAAATAAATGAACCTTTCTGGAAGTATCTTGAGCGTTTCAAAGACCTTCTTGCCCTGTGTCCCCATCACGGCATAGAGAAATGGCGTCTATGCCAGATTATCTATGATGGATTAGATTACCAAACGAAAACACTTTTAGAATCCATGCGCCAAGGGGAATTCTTGAAAAAAGATGAACATCAGGGGTGGGATCTCTTTGAAACCCTAGCTGAGAAAACCATTCAGTGGGAGTCTTGTCCTGACAAATCCACTTCCACCACTTCCAGAACTGGTACACACTCCAAAGAATCCTCTCTAGCTGCAGAAACCAAGATCACACAATTAATGAAGAGGATAGAGTTGCTTGAGTTAAAAGGGAATTCTGTGGTCAACCAGGTCAACCCATTGCCTTTGATTAGACCAGGTTGCACCAACTGTCATGACCTTAGCCATGTCTTGGAGGAGTGTCCATTATCTCAGCTCCACTCATATCAGGAGAACATGAATGCAGCATTTACCAGACCCAATCATCATCCATACTCCAACACTTACAATTCAGGATGGCAGAACCATCCAAATTTTCCATGGAGTCAGTCTGGTCCTGAGCATCATATGCCACCACTTCCACATCTGTACAATGCTCAGTTTCATCCATCCAGTTTCGATCAGAATTCACTGTATGTTCATCCATCTCAAAGTCCACCACAGTCATATCAGTCTTATCATATGCCACCACCATATGACCAATCACAATTCCAATCTCCATATTTTCAACATCCACCCCAGCATAATTCCGAAATATCTGAGTTGAAACAAATGATAGAAACCTTAACAAAAAACCAGCAGCAGGAGTTGAATGAAATGAAGGTCCAAATTGGGCAATTGGCTGAGAATCAAAGAAATTTGTTCCCAAATCAGCCATTGCTAAATCCCAAAGTTGAAGAGTCAGGACCCAGTCACTGTCATGCCATTCATACCCTGAGATCTGGTAAACAAGTTGACAATAAGGTTTCTAGTTCACAATCTCATCCAGTACCAAAGCCAACACCTCATGTCCCAATACAACCAACTTTTGACAAACCATCCTCTAGTTCAGAGCCATCCACATCTCAAGCCAAGGGGAAAGAAGAGGTAGATGAGCAACCTTATAAGCCTAGAGTACCATATCCAAATAGGCTTCTAAATAACAAGTCAAATGCTCACATGGAGAAAATAAAAGAAACATTCAATAAGGTCCAAATCAATGTCCCTCTTCTTGATGCCATTCAACAAGTACCATCATATGCTAAATTCTTGAAGGAAATGTGCACCAAGAAGAGGAAGACCCAAGTCCCTAAAAAGTCTTCCTTGCATCATCCATTAATGAGTTGCTCACTGGTCCAATTCCTGTTAAGTACAAAGACCCAGGGAGCCCCACCATTTCATGCATCATAGGACAGACTACAATAAATAGGGCACTTCTTGATTTGGGGGCCAGCATTAATCTCCTACCTTTCTCTGTGTACCAACAATTGGGGTTAGGTGATCTCCTCCCGACCCAAATGACCATCCAATTGGCTGATCGCTCTGTTACTAAACCCAAGGGGGTAATTCAAGATGTCCTTGTCAAAGTTGGAGAATTCTTTTATCCTGTTGACTTTGTTGTCCTTGAAACAAAACCAGTGTCAAATTCCAATCAAAGGGCACAAATTCCTGTCATTCTGGGTCGACCATTCCTGGCTACTGCAAATGCAATCATTAATTGCCGGAATGGATCAATGAGGTTGACTTTTGGTAACATGACACATGAACACAATGTCTTCCACACACAGCCTCACAAAACAAAAGATCAAACATTTGAGGTTAGCTTCATTAGTAACAATTGTGAGGAGGAAGGTGAAGATCCAAAAGATGAGTCACAACCTTGTGATTCTCTTATCCGAGTACTTTTCAAAAGGGGAAAGTTGATTTGGATATCTTCACTTTCAATGAGCCAACTGAGACTGTATTTGAACCTCCAATTGATATATCATTTGAAGACTTGTTTGCTGATGAGATCATGTGTTTAGATGAGTCAACTCGGGGTAAGTTAGCTAATTGTCCACTTCCGGATGTTGACTTGAGCTTTGAAGAATTATATGGAGAGGAGTTAAAATTTCTAAACACTGGAAGCGATGAGATTCTAAACACTGGAAGCGATGAGAGTGGTGATAAGGACTTTGTTTGTGAACGATGTGGTGGAATGAGTATGAATGAAAATAACAACCAATTGAAACTGGAAACACCTAGGGTTAGAATAATTCAGACCGTTTCCCAATGGAGCTCAAGAAAGAGAACACATTGGAACGATGGGAAACGGGCCAGAGGGAAGCGACCAAAAGCCCAGGTGAGAGTTACACTTGTATATTCCTTGTAAATAATTCCTTCCCCTTCCATTTTGTTTCATGCATACATATATCATAATGCATTGAGGACAATGCATGAAATAAGTGTGGGGGAGGGTTTACTAACATAGGATCATAGGATTTTCAATTTTTTTTTTAGGATTTTCATTTTCTTTTTAGGTTTTTATTTTTTTTTAGATTTTACCTTTCTTTATAGGTTTTCTATTTTCTTTTAGATTTTACTTTTAAAATAATAAAAATAAAAAAAATAAAAACTTTTTGAAATAAGAGATAATGTTTTGTTCTATTTTTAAGAAAATTAAGATGTATCTTAGAGATTAAGAAAGCCTTAATTATGACATCTTAAACCTAGTTGAAGTAATAGATCTTGTTTGAAAATTATAGGCTAAGTAAGTAAAATTGGTGAGATATTTTTATTTTGAATTTTTTGCCTTAGATAAATATGCACTTTACACTTACACATTTCATGGGATGGAAACAAAAAAACCAAAAATGCCATATAAATAAATAAGAAAAAAAAGAAAAAGAAAAAAATATATATAAATAAAAGATCACTTATTAAGCTGGGAAATTGTGCCTCAAGAAGCATGATGACTCACGCCTAACAGTGATCTCACTTATTAAGCTGGGTAATTGTGCCTCAAGAAGCATGATTATTCACGCCTAACGGTGATTAAGAATAATCCCTCTTAGTTTTGTGGCCTTTTCTACTCGAGACCTTAAACCCGAGGGATGTTTTCTCATCTGGTGCCCTAAGACCATCTGGTTTGGGAGTCATCGGTTGAAGGCTCGCTACAAGGGTAGACTAGAAAGCCTAGACTAAGGGAAGATTAAATAAAAAAAAAAAGAAAAAAAAAAATATATATATATATAAAAATAAATAAATAAATGGCTTGATGGTTGGAGTTGAAATCCCAGAAATCTCCACTGTGCACGGTGTGCATATTATCTAGGTTTTATGAAAGATAAAATATTCAATCCAATTTTGAATTCTTACCTTAATTAAAAACAAGATCTTGCATGAATACTAAGTTTAAGAAAGAATGATTATAGGTGGACTTATGACCTAGGATCACTTATATTTTCGCAAAAATAGTTTGTAAACTTGTCTCTTATTCAAAATGCGTTTTCAAAATACTAACATTTGTTTTCTTTCTTTATGGATTTTGTGGGTGTAATCCGCTGAAAACCCTCAGGAGACAACACTCCTCCTCTAGGGTAACCTAGAGGTTTAACGGCTTGTTGCACATGCTCAGTGCAATCGCGTCACCTGCGAAAGTGGTGCAATAAAAATTTGTAGCTTAGATTTTCTTTTCTTTTCTTTGTTTTGCTCGGGACAAGCAAAAGAATAAGTGTGGGGGTGTGATTAGTATCCAATATTGCATATTTTACATCATAACTCCCATGCATATTACAAATAAATATGTGATTTTTACTCCTCTTCTCTACATATTTGCAGGTACATACTTAAAGGAGAGATTTCCAAATAATCACTTAATTAACACTAATTAAGTGATTAATCCAAGCTTAAAGGATAAAGCCAAATTCAAATCCAGATCCAGAGAGATCCGTGCAACAAACGAAGATTCCAGAAGGTCCACGTGGCCAAACAAACTCGTAACAGCCAGCAACAGAAAGTTGTTGCTGAACGGCTTCAGTTAGGCCGCGGGAACGCAAGTGGGCGCGGCAAGATCCTGGCCGTTGAGCCCCGGATTTTGTGGCAACAAACTTTGATCTCGAAGCTTCTCATTTCTGCTATAAATACTGGACCTTCACCTGCGAGCTGAGACTGATCAGAGAAGAGAGAGAGATTAGTGAATAGCTTGTAATTTTGCTAGGTTTTTTTAGCTCTCTATGATCTTCTTCTCCCTAGATTTCATTGCAAGAGAGAGTTGTATGAGAGAGAGAGCTTGTATCAACAAGGAGTGACAACTTGGAGCTATACAAGGATTGATCCATTCTCATCTACTCTACTTGAGCTTGATTCTAGTTTGTTTTCTTTTCTTACTTGCTTTGTTTACTTTCTAGCAATTTATTCATGTTTAGCTTTTCTTTTGTAATGGTGTGTAGCTAATTCTTTCTCCATGTACTAGCTAACCACTACCTTGCTAACATCTAACTCATGGGTGATTGCTTTACTTCATCTTGCAATTTGTATAGTTTTCTCTTCTCCGATGGGTTTCTTTTCATTTCTTGGCAAGATCTTGTTGTAATTCTCCATATGATTCATGTGTGCCTCACTTGGAGCCTAGTCTTTGAACTAGTGCCTTGATGGAACATGGAGATGGATCACCAATATGCTATTTGTTGTACAACTTCATTATGTCGATTCTTGAATGTTGTATGCCTATTCATTAGCATCCCTTGAGTGTAGCTCTTTTGTTTCCATTATTGAAAGTCTAATTTGTAGGCCGATGACCATCTATGGAGGCTACAAGACAAGTCCAAGAATGAATCCCCATCATCCAAGTGAGAAAGTAATTAGACCACAAGCAAGACGTATTCATGCCGATGAATCAACATGAGGCACGCATCACTATCACGGAGTTTAGTAAGTCTTTAGCAAGGTAGTTAAGGTTAGCTAGTCATGGTTTTATTTCAATCAATCTTTTCTAGAGTTTTCTTTTCTTTTAGTGTGAATACAACAAATCTCTTCTTGATTGTTTTCACTTACCACCATGAACATATCCATACACTCTTTCATTCATTTCTTTGTATTTTATTCATTCTTTTAAGCAAGAGAAGAATTCTCGTTTCCTTTTCTCACGTGTATCGTAACGCTTCTACGCTAGCTCTCCTTGTGGTTCGACTCGGTATAGCTTTATGCTATAGCGGAAGATTGGAACAAGGTATATCAATTACATATTTGAAGTAAACAAGATCCAAAGGTGAACTCTAAACATTGAACCATCTCTTTAAATACCTAAATCTTGTGCAAAGACTTCTTGTACCTTGTTTTTACCCAATCAAATGCGAATGGGGATTGCCCTTGATCTTAAGAGTTATGTGTTGATTACCTCCGAAGCAAGGTAAAACATGCAAGGTTTCTAGGTAAGTCATCAAACAGAGGAGGTAAGTTTTTCTTTTAAGTTTTCTTTCTTTTCTTTTAACTTTTAGTTTGGATCACCAACACCACAATCTCCCAACTCTTTTATTCACTCTTTTTAATTTCTTTGTATAAATCATTTTCTATTTTCTCCGCCTTCTCAATCTACCACTTTCTTCTTAACTTAACTATAACTTATTTTTCTTTTCTTTTCAAGAACTAAAAGAAGATCTTTAATCATTTCAAGTGAACTGAAGAGAACTTGCTAAAAAGCTTCCATCGCTAGTCCCTCCTTGCGGATCACGACCCGCATAATCACTTGCTATAGCCGTAGTATTGAGAACTTGCAAATTCTATTCTTAAGTTCTAAAATTCTATATTCTTATGTGCAGGTTCAAACTCAATCATGTGTGTGTATGTATACTTGAGCAATTCAAAACTAAACTATCCTTACACAAGATTTAAACAAACAAACAAACCTAGAGTGACTTTAATCTAGGCATGATCCAAAGAGTTAGACTCCACTTGAGCACTTAAAGCGATCTTGACGCGTGAGCTCTTGAATCAACACGTGTTAGATTCGACTTTTGACTTCACGTTCTTTGTTGAAGCTAAACACAAATTAAGATCTTGACCTATCTTTGAAACTTAGTAAACACAAGATCATTAGTATTATAACTTCATAAGTTAGTCTCATTAAAACTAAGGTGAAAAGCCTTCGAGCTAACAATCTCCCTCTTTTTGATGATGACAAAACTTATGAGGTTAAATATGCATGGATTAAAGATAAGCTTTATAGAAGCTCCCTCTTAACTCATGCATAGCAATAAAACGTATAGATATTCAGTAAAAGCGTATGATATCAGTCATAATATCATATAGATATGCAATATTGGCTCTAGGTATCAAATGTATGTAAAATCTTGATACCAATTTCAAATGATTATGCAATGTAAGCTCTTAATACCAATGCTCTTGATATCAATTGAATAATTGAAAATATGCAATACCAATTGAAATTATGATATCTTGAGACTAATGAACCAAATAAGCTCTTGATACCAATAAACAATTCAACAGAATGTATATGCATATAGACTCTAGATATCAAAACCAAAACATGATATCAAAACACAATATATGCATAAAACTAGAACATGCATATATAAACTCTTCTCAGATCATTTTCCTCCTTTTTGTCACTCATCAACAAAAGGGTGAAGAAAAACAAGATAAAGGTATATGCGTTATGAATCCATGAAGAGGAGAGACTATAAGGAACTCCCCCTGCATACATGTGTTACATGAAAAAAGGAATGACTAAACCCTAACTCATATAATATAATATACAATTTATAGTTGGAGATGTTAAGCTCCCCCCTACACACGTGTACCTTGTAAAGAAAAGATGTCAAGCTTTTCTCTATATACTACACTTATCATGAATCTATATATAGAGGAGATGTGAAGTTTCCCTTGCATATAAGAAATACATGTCAAAACAAATTTTGAAAATCTAATTAAAATAAATTTTGATACCAATAGAAACTAAAAACATATGTAAATGAAAAAACATTTTGATACCAAAAAAAATACCAATTGAATGGCAACATGGATATCACATAAAAATTATACCAATTTAAAGTTAATAATTCATGATATCAATTGTAAACTTTTTCAATATAAATATCAATTTTGCAATATAAATACCAATTGTAAACAATTGATACTAATATGAAAATATAAATAATTTTTAAAACAAAATATTTTTCTCAAAAAGAGTGGGGGTAATATACCGATTGAAAACATATGAAATACCAATTTAAATGTAAAATCAAGAATTTTTCTTCCTCTTTTTGAATTAGCAATGAAATCAATACATAAGTGATTGGTCGCTAATGTTACATATTTAGTATCATATTTTCATACTTATTCTAGAATAAAACTTTGCATTGTCTTAATTAATTGCTTAATTTATTTGCAGGCCCATTCTTTAAGGAGATGAACAGAAATGAGCCCAAAGCCCACCAAAATTCTGAATTAAATCAGAATTAATTCGCACTCAGTAAATCAGAGCAAAATCAAGAGGTTGAAAACCGGTTGAGAAGAATCCTCTCAGAATCGATCGGTTAAAGCCAAGAATCCAAGGCCATTTCGTCAGAAACCTGGACTCAAACGAAGAAACCAACTGAAGATAAATGCAGAAGGAAATCCCAGAGAGACCCACCAACAGGGTGTGGTCATCTGGCCACACCCTGGCCGCGGAAACGCGGCCAAAGCCGCGTTTCCGCGGCTTGGTTGGGGAGTTAGGGGGAGCGTTTGCTCCCCCGATCTCCCCGGGATCCTCCTCGTGTGGGTTTGCCTATAAAAAGCCAGTAATTGCACTGAAAATGGGACGACCATGCAGAGATAGGATTTAGTCTAGTTTTTATTCTTTGTAGTTTAGGTTTTTCTTTTCTTTTTATGTAATTTTAATTTGTATGTAAGCTTAGGTTAGATGAAGATTCATGTAAGTAAGAGAGAGGCTTATGTTGAGAGTGACACCGATGTACCCTCCTCCTTTCTTCCATTGTTTTTGCAAGCAATAAAGGTAAATACTTTTTTTATGTTCGTCTCTTTACTTTTGTTTTCTTTTTCCTTCTCCTGTTTCTACTTCACCTCTTTTGGTTTTGATGAGAATGCAAGTGAATCCAGAAGCATAAGTATAACAACGATTTTGTGAGTGCCAACGATACTTCATGAAGATGTTCTCCTCCTCAAGATCCGTATCACTTCATTCTTGCTCGGCTTGATGATATAATGCGAACGGGGACTGAGCTCGATCCTATGACTTATGCGTTGAACGCCTCCGAAGCAAGGTAGAACACGCAAGGGTTCCAGGTAAGTCATCAACCAAACTAGGTAAGTATTTCTTTACTCTTCTTTCTTTCTTTTCTTTTATTTCTTTAGTATAGATCACCACCTCTTCCAAATCATTCTTTTTCGACTCATTTGTACATAGTCGCTTTCTTTCCCCTTCTTTGTAAATAGTCTTTTCTTTCCACCTTCTTCATCTCTCATTTTCTTTCTAACTTTAACATAATTCTTTTTCCTTTTTCTTAAAATCAAAGAAGAATCTTCGTTTTATCTTCATTAAGATTTCAATAAAGAAACGTAAACGCTTCTATCGCAAAACCCTCCTTGTGGATCACGACCCGCATAGCCACTTGCTATAGCGGTGAGAATTGAGCACTTGCACATCTTCATTCTAAATCTAAAATTCTGTATTTTTTGTGCAGGTTTTACCCCAATCAAATTTTGGCGCCGTTGCCGGGGAGGGTAACGTTTTTATTGAAATCTGATTTTTATTGAAAATTTTTTAGAACTAAAACGAATTTTCTTCTCTGTTGCAGGTTATAGGGCAAGCAAAGCAGGAAATTAAGATTGCAGTAACATATAAGTGGTATTGGGCCTCTGCTCTAGAAAGCAGAGACCAATTACCCTCTGCTTTGCCGCGTTTTCGCGGCTTAAGCCGCGGTTCCGCGACAAAAAGGAGTTAACTACTAACGTTATTTTTTGCAGGGCTGCTTGACTTGCAAAATTCTAGTTTTCTGCAATTTGTTTTTTCTTATATGCCATCACCATAAGCCTGCTAATAAACCAACAGTAAAATACTTGTTGAAAAAGATAAAAATTGATTAGACGTTTGCATTTTAGGCACGTGTCTTTTCAATTCTTTTATTTTACTGTTGAAGAGTGCGGGAGCAAGGTACGTTCGCATTGCATGTAGAATAGGACTCACCTCTTGGTTGATTTTCATTGCTTTGAGTGAATCTTATTTACATATCTTGTACACTTGCACAAACTGATCTTAAGGGCACCACCCATTAACAAGATAAGGTGGGGATTTAATCAGCCTTCCTTGGCCCAAAAATCAGATTCCAAACACTCACTAACCCAAGCCTAACTAAAAATGAGTAGACGTTGGCCCTAGGGACATCTCGGACTCAATTAGGAGATTATCCTAAGGGGGAAAGGTGTTGGAATTTGACTCCTGCCAAATCAGTGTCTAGGAAAGGGATTAAGGGCCGAAAGCCCGAAGGTTGGTGGTTATTTAATTAAGGAACGTCTTTGACGGAAAACCTCCCACCAACCTTGCCCTGACCTGGCTGATTAGCTTGTGGTCAAAGTCTGCATTATACCTCTCATGGACAGTCTAATCAGTTAGGAGTCATCTAGGTCATAGGTCTACCCTAACTTAGTTAGAATTTTTTTCCTTTTATTTGTTTGCTTATTTATTTGTTTTTTTCTTTCTTTTTGTTTGTATTCTATTGTGTGATATGGCTTATAATAATAATTTTTTCAACTTCAATAATAATCCATATTACACACCGACTTCATTTTCGGATATTACCAACCCGGCATATCATAACTTTAACCAACCTAGTGTGCCGGATTGGTCTTATCCGAATCAATATAACCCGTGCCCCCAATCTAATAACTATAATTTTCAGAATGATTTCAACTCTTCACAGAGTCAGTGGGGCTTCACCTCCCCCGAGTCCAATTTTCAACCAACTTGTCCTCCTTCTCCACCTTGTCCACAATATTTCCAAAATTCATACTCAGTTCCACCAGTCCAAAATAGAAAACTATCAATTTTGGAAATGAGTATGCGTGAGTCCAAACACAAATCCCAAAATCTGATGGACTCACAATTTCACCACCAATTCCAAGACAATACTTCATCTTTTCATCAAAACAATGAACCTATCAACTATGAAAAGATGCTTGAAGCCATGACTCAGGCTCAAAACGCTCGTAATCGTGACATAGATATGATGGTCCAATCTCTACGTGCCCACCATTTGACCAGTTCTGATGTCACTAACCATCCTGTTAGAGCCGATGAGTCAGGTTGTTTTGGAAATCAAGGTTCCATTTCAGAACAATCATTTGAACTTGCCCAAACTCCAAATTTTGAAAATGATATTGACAGTTTGGCAAGTTATCCTTTTCCTGAAATCGAACTTGAAAATGAATATGATCATGAATCTCAACTTAGTGATTCAATTTTACTTCCTGATTCAATAATGACTCCGGTGTCTTCACCTGATTTCAATCTTTTTCCTGAGTCAACATTGAATCCTGTGCCAATTCATCATGAAATTGAATCACCCATTCTTGATGATCATATTGAACTTGACCAATTTTACACTTTTGAAAATCCTATTGACAAATTGGCAAGTTCTCATTTTTTTGATATTGAACTCAATGAGATATGTGACCTAGATTCTCAAATCTGTGATCCAGTTCAACTTTCTGAATCAATATTGACTCCTGTTTTGTTACCAAACTTGAGTAATATTTTAGAGTCAGTTTTGATTCCCCCACCTATCATTCCTGAACTTGAATCACCAATATTAAGTCACATTCCATTGTTGGAAAATCAATGTGGACTTGAGTTTCAACTTTTTGACTTGGACACATTTCTTGAACCAATCTCGACTCCTGAACCTTTACTTGACTTAAGTCACCTTCCTGAGTCGGTATTAGTTCTTATACTTCCTGAGTCCAAGTCAACCGTTCTATCATTTCATACTCCATTTTGGGACGAGGTGGTTGACAAAGTTGACTCCGAAATCAATTATGGAATTTGGAAATTAGATGGGGTCAAATATTTAATAAAAATCCTTCATGGATTCATCATTTTAATGGGTTATATTAGTGAAATTTCTGATAGGTTCCTCCGAACCCCACGAAAAGTTGATTGGGCCGCATTTCGTGGACCAATCAGACCACCACCGGAACCACCACCTTAAGGTAACATTTTCCTTCCTTTTCTTCTTTTTCATGCATCTATGCATTAATTCATACATTGAGGACAATGCATGAGATAGGTATGGGGGAGGGTCTAACAAAACTTAGGTTTTTTTTTCTTTTTAAAACAAAAAAAAATTTAACATTTTCTTTACTTTTAAAAACTTTTTGAAAATAGAAACAATATTTTGACATATGTTTTGTAAGAAATTAAGTTAATTTTAAGGAATAGGAAAATCCAAATTAGGATTTCTTATACTTGGTCAAAATAAGATTATTTGTTTGATTTTTAGGGTTAGGAAGATAATTTGTCAAAGTAATTTAGTCTTGATCTTTATCTTGATGAAATATGCACACTTCATACACTTACACACTTAGGGTTCAAAAACAAAGATTCTTATGCCTTATAAAAAAAAAAAGATAAACAAATCTAATTATTGATTAGCTAGGTGCTTTGGCCTAAGCAAGCCTTAGTATTTATGCGAAAGATGATTAGATAAGTTTGAAAAAAATATATATATAAAATCCTCTGATTAAGCTGGGTATTTGTGCCTAATTAAGCATAAGTATTCACGCCTAAAAGGGTTCTTATAATAAAATCCTTAGTTTTGTGGCCTTGTTTGCTCGAGTCCTTAAGTCCTTGGGGTGTTTTCTCACCCGGTGCCCTAAGACCATTTGGTTTGGGAGTCATCGATTAAAGGCTCGTTACATGGGCAGATTAGAAAGCCTAATAGAACTAAGGAATAATACCACCAATATATATATATATATATATATATATATATATATATATATATATATATATATATATATATATATTTATATATATAAGGCATAAGAGTTAGAGTTAATGAACCCTTAGTCAAAATTTTCACAATCACAAGGTGCATATGACTTAGGGTAAAGTAATAGACTAGATGAGAAGTACAATTTGACTCCTTACTTTGATTGATAACAAATTTTTGAATAGAGACTAAGTTTAGGAATGAAAAATTCAGTCTTCCTGTAACTTATAGATTGCTTAAATCTTACAATTATATTTCAAATATTTTTCTCTTTCAAAATGCTTTTCAAAAATACTAAGTCTTTATTTTTCTTTCTTTATGGATTTTGTGGGTGTAATCCACTGAAAACCCTCATGAGACAAAACTCGTCCTCTAGGGGAAACCTAGAGTTTTAACGGCTTGTTGCACATACTCAGTGCAATCGCGTGACCTGCGAAAGTGGTCTAATAATCCTTAGTATAGTTTAGTTGTTTTGCTCGAGGACGAGCAAAAGATAGGTATGGAGGTGTGATTGGTCGCTAATGTTGCATATTTAGTATCATATTTCCATACTTATTCTAGAATAAAACTTTGCATTGTCTTAATTAATTGCTTAATTTATTTGCAGGCCCATTCTTTAAGGAGATGAAGAGAAATGAGCCCAAAGCCCACCAAAATTCTGAATTAAATCAGAATTAATTCGCACTCAGTAAATCAAGGCAAAATCAAGAGGTTGAAAACCGATTGAGAAGAATCCTCTCAGAATCGATCGGTTAAAGCCAAGAATCCAAGGCCATTTCGTCAGAAACCTGGACTCAAACGAAAAAACCAACTGAAGATAAATGCAGAAGGAAATCCCAGAGAGACCCACCAACAGGGAGTGGCCATCTGGCCACACCCTGGCCGCGGAAACGAGGCCAAAGCCGCGTTTCCGCGCCTTGGTTGGGGAGTTAGGGGGAGCGTTTGATCCCCCGATCTCCCCGGGATCCTCCTCGTGTGGGTTATGCCTATAAAAAGCCAGTAATTGCACTGAAAATGGGACGACCATGCAGAGATAGGATTTAGTCTAGTTTTTATTCTTTGTAGTTTAGGTTTTTCTTTTCTTTTTATGTAATTTTAATTTGTATGTAAGCTTAGGTTAGATGAAGATTATGTAAGTAAGAGAGAGAGGCTTATGTTGAGAGTGACACCGATGTACCCTCCTCCTTTCTTCCATTGTTTCTGCAAGCAATAAAGGTAAATACTTTTTTTATGTTCTTCTCTTTACTTTTGTTTTCTTTTTCCTTCTCCTGTTTCTACTTCACCTCTTTTGGTTTTGATGAGAATGCAAGTGAATCCAGAAGCATAAGTATAACAACGATTTTGTGAGTGCCAACGATACTTCATGAAGATGTTCTCCTCCTCAAGATCCGTATTACTTCATTCTTGCTCGGCTTGATGATATAATGCGAACGGGGACTGAGTTCGATCCTATGATTTATGCGTTGAACGCCTCCGAAGCAAGGTAGAACATGCAAGGGTTCCAGGTAAGTCATCAACCAAACTAGGTAAGTATTTCTTCACTCTTCTTTCTTTCTTTTCTTTTATTTCTTTAGTATAGATCACCACCTCTTCCAAATCATTCTTTTTCGACTCATTTGTACATAGTCACTTTCTTTCCCCTTTCTTTGTAAATAGTCTTTTCTTTCCACCTTCTTCATCTCTCATTTTCTTTCTAACTTTAACATAATTCTTTTTCCTTTTTTCTTAAAATCAAAGAAGAATCTTCGTTTTATCTTCATTAAGATTTCAATAAAGAAACGTAAATGCTTCTATCGCAAAACTCTCCTTGTGGATCACGACCCGCATAGCTGTTGGTCCCGAGATGATGCCAATTGCGGAACTTCATCTGTTGGCACTTATGGATCTAAAATACGAAGTCAACACAAATACTAAACAAAGAAGAATTAAGTTAAACAAATAAATAAACTTGCAGTAAAGGAAATTAAATCTCAGAAAAGTTTAGACAAACGCAAACACGAGAGATTTATCCTGGTTCGGTCCTCGTGACCTACATCCAGTCCCCAAGACACCCGCTTGAGATTTTTCTTTATCCTTGATTTTGTACACCCAAAATCACAACCATGCACACCACCTGACAAATCCCCTTTGCCAAATGTGTACACCTTCTCTTCCACCAAGAGAACACACTTCACCTTGTACAACTGCCTCTACACCAAGAAGCCACCTGTGTACAATGATTGCTTTGAGTATTACAATACTTTCCTATAAGCCTTGGTATTGTGTATGTACGTGGACAAGGTCTAGTATAGGAGAAACTTCAGAGAACTTCACAAAGGAATTTAATTTTGGTGAAGAACAGAAGTTGGAATCAGTTTTCAGGTTTGGCAGAATTTTGATCTTAGAAAACTGAAGATTTTGATTGGTATTTGGCCTTTGGATTAACTACCCTTTATATAGCTGCACTCTAGGGTAAGTTAGGATAGTTATAGGTGCAATTCGAATGTTTGAAACGTTGGAAACCGTTGCACAAAAGACCAGATAACAGAAACTGTCCAACAGTCAGAAACTGCCTATAGTCGACTTGCCTTTTGAGTTAGTCGACTAGCCTAGGCAAATTTTCAAAGAGTAGTCGACTAGGTTTTGGTATAAGTCGACTAGGTCATGAAAAGTTCGAATGACTAGTTTCTGGATAACTGAATCAAGTCGACTGCACCTAACTTTCAAGTCGACTGGACCAGATATTAGTCGACTAGGGGCAAGGGATTAGTCGACTACAAATGCTATTAGTCGACTATGTTTGACTATTAAGTCGACTAATGCACAAACAGAGAGTTGGGTTTCTTTTGGACACAAGATTAGTCGATTAGGAGTTGGGTCAAGTCGACTACACAAGTGATTAGTCGACTTGATATAGGTATTAGTCGACTAATTGACTATGATATGTGTGTGTACATCAAGGCTTTTTACATGCTATTTCACAATTACAAACCACATCATATCAACTCTCTTTGGGCAGTCTTGATCATGAAGAACTCTTGATTCGTCGTGTGTTAGAGCTCCAAATGAAATGCTTCACAAAGTCTTCATCAAAACATGTTCCAACATTTTTCTCCCCCTTTTTGATGATGACGCTTTGTGTGCACAAGTGCTCCCCCTGCAGAAAATAGGTTATATTTTCCTCCCCCTGTAGAAATTGGGTTATAACAAATAGAGAAATACTTTGTTCTCCCCCTGAAACAAATATATCATAAATATATATATATATATATATATATATATATATATATATATATATATATATATATATATATATATATATATATATGTTCTTATCAACTTTCTTATATGGTACCTGCAAGATAAACGTTAGATGGTACCAAACATAAAAGAACATATTAACCATTAGAAGTCCAAATCCATTTTGAATTTGGTTTCCACCTGTTAGTATACACATAGTTGCAAGAATTACATATATCATGAATGTATGATGCAATATATGTATTTTTATCATGAATACTTAAATTCTTAGGAATCCATATAAACTTATTTTTCTTAATTCTTTTTGAAACATGATTAGACTTTCTTTTCACAAAAGAATCATATGGATTACTAACATATGAAGATTTTTCAAAATATCCAATACCAAAATGATTATGTGACAATTTTTGAAAAGATAACAAATCATTCAATTTTTCTTTTCCTTGATTGAACTTAGTCACATTTTGCAAAATTCTTCATATTTCTTTTTGAAAACTGAAATATCTTTATCTAAAATAGAAATCTTTTTATTCAAAGACTCAGTTTCCTTTTTAAGAAAAATGTTCTCTTTTATAAACTTCTCATTATCATTTTTCAAAGATGATATGACTTTTTCAAACTCATCTTGTTGAGAATTTATAGAAGATACTTATAAAGCATAACATGAATTTTCTTTTAAAAGTTTTTCATTTTCTTTTGATAAAACTTTATTTTTCAGTTTTTCATTTTTCAGATCATTAAACAATTCATGAAATGCATCAGAAAGTTCAGAAAATGATACCTCATCATCTTCTATGGCCATGTAACATAGGTTGACACGTTCAGTAGATTCTTCTTCGTCAGAAGATGAAGAATCACTGTTCTCCCATGAGGCTTCATAGTTTTTCTTCTTTCTGAATTTTTTGCTCATGTATTTGCCTTTATTCTTGAGCAATGGGCAATCCATCTTCATATGACCTGGTTTATTGCAATTAAAGCATTTGAATTTACCTTGCTTTAGAAATCTCTTGAATTTCTTTGAAAGCACTGCCATCTCCTCTTCATCGTCATTGGAATCGTCCGTGTCAGAGGATGCATGGAAAGCAAGTTCTTTCTTCTTTGAGTGGTGTTGTCGTTCCTCCTTCTTTCTTTCTTCCAATTGCACTTCATATGCCATTAGATTACCGATTAGGTTTTCTAACGACAAAGTTGAGAGATCATTGACTTCTTCAATTGCGGTTGTCTTCTTCTCCCATTCTGGTGTGAGTGCACGAAGGATCTTTCGAACTCTTTCGACTTGGGTGTAATCTTTTCCAAGGGATGCTAAGGAATTGGTAATGTTGGTGAATCTTGTTACCATTTCGGATATGGTCTCATTCTCCTCCATTTTGAATAATTCAAACATGTGGACAAGAACAGATATTTTAGATTCCTTAACTTTACTTGTGCCTTCGTGTGTTACCTGAAGAGTATGCCATATTTGATTTGCTGAAGTTGCTGTTGACACACGGTTGAACTCTTCTTTGGTTAAGGCACAGAATAGGGCATTCATCGCTTTGGCGTCAAGGTTCGCATTCTTCTTTTGATCATCACTCCAAGCATTGTAGTGGGTAGCCGGTTTGGTGTACAGTGATTCTACGATGTTCCAAAGTTCGTAGTTGAGCGATTGCAAGTAGATCTTCATTCTACACTTCCAATAGTTGTAGTTGGATCCGTCAAATAGCGGTGGACGTTGTGTAGAATGTCCTTCTTTGAATTGTGACGAAGGGAACTCCGTTGCCATCCTTGTTGTTGACTAGGTACCAAATGTGAGACCCGCTCTGATACCAATTGTTGGTCCCGAGATGATGCCAATTGCGGACTTTCTCTGTTGGCACTTATGGATCTAAAATACGAAGTCAACACAAATACTAAACAAAGAAGAATTAAGTTAAACAAATAAATAAACTTGCAGTAAATGAAATCAAATCTCAGAAAAGTTTAGACAAACGCAAACACGAGAGATTTATCCTGGTTTGGTCCTCGTGACCTACATCCAGTCCCCAAGCCACCCGCTTGAGATTTTCCTTTATCCTTGATTTTGTACACCCAAAATCACAACCATGCACACCACTTGACAAATCCCCTTTGCCAAATGTGTACACCTTCTCTTCCACCAAGAGAACACACTTCACCTTGTACAACTGCCTCTACACCAAGAAGCCACCTGTGTATAATGATTGCTTTGAGTATTACAACACTTTCCTATAAGCCTTGGTATTGTGTATGTACGTGGACAAGGTCTAGTATAGGAGAAACTTCAGAGAACTTCACAAAGGAATTGAATTTTGATGAAGAACAGAAGTTGGAATCAGTTTTCAGGTTTGGCAGAATTTTGATCTTAGAAAACTGAAGATTTTGATTAGTATTTGGCCTTTGGATTAACTACCCTTTATATAGCTACACTCTAGGGTAAGTTAGGGTAGTTACAGGTGCAATTCGAATGTTTGAAACGTTGGAAACCGTTACACAAAAGACCAGATAACAGAAACTATTCAACAGTCAGAAACTGCCTATAGTCGACTTGCCTTTTGAGTTAGTCGACTAGCCTAGGCAAATTTCCAAAGAGTAGTCGACTAGGTTTTGGTATAAGTCGACTAGGTCATGAAAAGTTCGAATGACTAGTTTCTGGATAACTGAATCAAGTCGACTGCACCTAACTTTCAAGTCGACTGGACCAGATATTAGTCGACTAGGGGCAAGGGATTAGTCGACTACAAATGCTATTAGTCGACTATGTTTGACTGTTAAGTCGACTAATGCACAAACAGAGAGTTGGGTTTCTTTTGGACACAAGATTAGTTGACTAGGAGTTGGGTCAAGTCGACTACACAAGTGATTAGTCGACTTGATATAGGTATTAGTCGACTAATTGACTATGATATGTGTGTGTACATCAAGGCTTTTTACATGCTATTTCACAATTACAAACCACATCATATCAACTCTCTTTGGGCAGTCTTGATCATGAAGAACTCTTGATTCGTCGTGTGTTAGAGATCCAAATGAAATGCTTCACAAAGTCTTCATCAAAACATGTTCCAACAATAGCCACTTGCTATAGCGGTGAGAATTGAGCACTTGCACATCTTCATTCTAAATCTAAAATTCTGTATTTTTTGTGCAGGTTTTGCCCCAATCAATAAGCTTATAAAAGTTACCAATTTAACATTTCAGAACTAAATCAAGTTTAGCATAAAATAATTTGTGCTATAAAATATATATGTATAAACATTTTTAAATTAGCACAAGAAATCATATATATGTATGTATAATTAGAGCAATTGAAATATGATACATATATATATAAGAAAATATGAGTATACAAGAATCAATTTTCATGATAGTCTAGTATATAACTCATAACTTCCACACTATCATGCACATGTTTAAAAAAATATTCATTAAGGCACACAAGACATGGTCACCCAACCAACCGCCCTTGTAAGATAAAAGTTTTCAAAAATAATTTTGAAAATAATTTAGCATAGGTTGAAAACTCTACCATTTGAAGAATAATGAACTAGTTTTAAAGTAAATTTAAAAACTAGTATGAAATCCTTCAAGTAAGGAATAAAACACATTTATATTCATGAAAACATGCTATCTACATAAAAATTGACACTCCAAGTTTATAAAGCACATAGATGCTCATAAAATCAAAATCATGTGTAAATAAGATATATCGAGTGCAAACGAATCATGTAATAAATATAATCATGGATATAAGAGAATGTAGCTCAATCAAAACGAATGAAATTCCTTTTTTATAAATATGAAATAAAAAAATTCTATTTTCATCAAAACTAAACAATCTTCAGTGCATATGTATGTTTTGTCAAAGCTAAAGTATACATATTATCTAAACATGAATTGAGTCCAAAAATGAGTATATGGCATAAAGGCAAGTGACTCAAGGATAGAACATGTATATCATATAGTTTTAACAAAATTTACATATATATGAAGCTAAAATCATTTTCATGAAAATATGTACAAAGGTGATATAAAAACAAACAAAGGAGTACAAGTATAAATGCAAGAATCATCAAAACTAGGTTATACAAGTACATGTAATGAGTACTCAAGAACAATAAAGCATGTAAACATAATAATCAAGTGTAGCTCACTCTTTGTACAAGTATAAACATAAGTTTTAATGAAAATTTTATTTAAATATGTAATCAAAACTGAAATCACCTAGAGGGGGGTGAATAGGTGATAATGCTAATCTAGTCGAACTAAATGCGGAATTTAAAAACTGATTGCAATAACACAAAATGCAAGCAACAAGTGATGCACACAACCAAGCCAAGCATATAAGTATGAATGATCAATGTGATATGATGCAAGGCACAAATGTAAAGAGAGAGAGAGAGAGAGAGAGAGAGAGAGAGCAAGAGTCAAGGGATCAAGCGCAAACAACAAGATATGTTTCGAGGTTCGAGCACCCAGCTCTACATCCCCGCCTTCACACAGAAGGATTTCAAGTCCACTAGCTTGTCCACAAAGGACTCCCACAAAGGGAACCTCCACCGAGGATTTGGGGCAATAACAATTACAAGGAGTACCCAACTCCTCTCCTTACAAACACAACCTCCTCCTTGAGGCAAAGTACCAAGCCAACAAACAATCACCTCACAACTTGAGGGATTAGCACAAAGCAACACAAGGATCACCTCACAACTTGAGGGATACAACCCAAGGGCACAAAGCCAAGCAAAGATTGGGTTTACAACTTGGTGGTCTAACAAACAACCACAAACAATCTCTTTTCCCACACAAAGATCCTATAGAATAAGATAGTAGATGTAGCTCAAGTGTGGAGAAAACCAAAGGAATGGAAATCAAAATCTCAAAGAAAATCTTTGGGAAAAACTAGAAACCAAGATGAAAAAGTTGAATCAAAATCTTTTCCCAAAAACCCTTTCTTGATTTTCCAAACCCTAGCAAAAACACCAAATAGATTTTTCAATTTAAAGCCTAAAAACTTCTTTTGATTGCTGTGAAAATGCTAGAGAGTCAGGAAAAATTAGCTCTTCAAAACTTAGAGAAAACTGGCCACTAATGGGGTATTTATAGTCCCCAGAAAAATATAGCCGTTGGCAGCAATTTCTGCCAAAACTGAACTACCGGTCGACCGGTCGGTCGACCGTCCAACGGTCACATTTAACCGCTGGCAGCTACCGGTCGACCGCTCGGTCGACCGGCCCCAGAACCAGAGAGGAACGCTCTCTGGCCGGTCGACCGCTCGGTCGACCGGGAGCAAACAGAGAGCAACCTGCTCTCAGTCGGTCAACCGTGCGGTCGATCGGCTCATGGGGCAGCCAGCGTGCACGTATCCGTGCACGTCGGTCGACCGCTACGGTCGACCGGCTACTTGATTCGGTCGGCCGTGCGGTCGACCGATCTAGCCTGGCAGCAGCAGTTCAGGTCTGAAAAACAGGTTATTTTTAATCCTAAAAATTCACATAAAATTTCTAAAATTACACAAAAATAGTTTTATCACTTTACATTGAAATATAAACTTGTGTTAAACATTTCAACATAAATAACAAACATTTTGAACCAATTTTTGTGTTATAGAAATTTTGCCAAAAACCAAAAACCGTATTTTCTAAAACTTGGATTTTGAATAGAAAATACGTTTTGTCCAAAACTCATCCAAATACAAAAACATGATATTTAAATACTTTGAAGCATGTTGTATATTGATAGAAATCCAATATACAAGAAACATACATACATATATATATATATATATATATATATATATATATATATATATATATATATATATATATATATCCATGTTTTTGACTTTAATTCCAAAAATATGTTTTGTTAGAGATACCAAAACATAAAACACATGAAATAGACTATCAAGCCAAGTTTGTTTAAATAGTTGAAGCATGCATGTATATAGAACAAATCTAATATACATTAAACCATGTAAACTTGTTTTGATAAAATATCTATTCATGAAACCAAGATCGGTTAAACCAAAAACGGAAAAACCGGAAATCAATATTCAAAACATGAAATGTGTGTGTTGTGAACTTGAGCATATCATATTATTCTAATCTTTACAATTTGGATCTAAACACAAAACTAAAATAGGTACCGATGTCTTCTTGTAGAGCGCAATCTCCAAGCCGACTCGATCCAAAACTTCGTGATTCACCGAGCTTGACTCCAATGAGTGCTATATATGATCTTGTCACTCGGGCTCTTGAATCACCATGTGAATAGCTTCCAAATCATCTTGTTGAAGCTAATCACCAACTAATATCTTGATTAATGATCTGAAACTAAAATCACAAGATTATTAGTACACATAACTACATGAGTTAATCATCATCAAAACTAGAGTGGAAGGCCTTTGGGCCAACAAAAACATGATACACACAAAACATCAAAACATGATTGTGAAATCATTAGTGTAAATGCACATTTTATTAGAACTAAGATATACACAATAGCTAAATTATAGTGAGAACACAAAAAAATGAATACATATAAACATGAGTGTATCTCAAATACTATCTATGTATATCACAAGTCATATAGGCATTGTATTTAAACTTAATGAGCATGACAATCAAGATATGCTAAAAGTTATCAATCCAAAATTATGAAAGCATATAATAAAGTGAGGAGGATAGAGATAGTTACCAACACCGGTAGGGCTAGTCTCTATTTCTCCAAAACATGGTGGTCCTCCTACCAAAGCTTCCTTGATAGCGATGCATCAAATATTGTGTCCATTTAGCTTAAACGTATTCACCACCAAGGCACCAAAACTCTCACGTCTTGTGAAAGCTCATACCTACATCAAGCGAAATAGGAATGGATTTTGGTACCCAAATTTTTCGGGTCTATAGGGGTTAGTAGCTTTTCTAACCCAAATATGTTTACTTGCAAAATTTAAAATATTTAATCTATCGTAACAAAACTTTGCAAGGTGGCCTTTACGACCACAATGCGTACAAGTGTACACTCTAGCATACATAGTATCATGTGTGTGAACATGAGAAGCATGTGTATGCTGTGAAGGGTGTGCATGCATATGTAGAGTATATTTCTTACAAAACATGGATTCCAATTTTTTTTGATTCATGACACCATGGCTCAAAGTGGAGCCCAAATAATCAACACTCTTCTTCAAAGCATGTATATCATCATTAATAGTAGAAGAAGAAGTGGAGCAATCATGAGATACACAATTCTTATCATTTGGAGATAAAGCAATGGAAGCATGAAAAGAATGTGAAGCAAAATCATTTATCAAAGAAATATTTTCTTTTGAAACTAAATCCAATTCTTTTGAAATCAAAGCAATTTTATTTTTCAAAGAGTCATTCTCTTTTAAAACAAATTCAAGTTTTGAAGACAAAAATTCATTTTTTTTCAAACATCATCCAAATCATCTTTGTTTTTCAAAAACTCATTTTCATTCAAAACAAGATTAAGTTGGGTTTTCAAGGAATCCCTTTCACTCGTAATCTCAACTTTCTCTTTCAAAATCAAATCAAGTTTTGAAAATAACGATTCATTTTCTTTGTTTAAATTCAAACTCTTCTTTTTCAAAATTTTATACTTTGAAAATAAATCTTCACAAAACAATGAAAGCTCTTCATTTAAAGCATGTGCATCTATACTATTATGATCATTACAAGAGGTAACACAATCATCAAGATGAGAATCCGAAGTTACCTCAAGGGAGCTATTCCCTTGGACCATATAGCACGCTTCGTCGGACTCATCTACTATGGGTTCTCTCTCCATATTGTTTGAAGCTTATTCTTTGAGAGAGCTCAACGAGTTTCACACTATAAAAGCGAAATCACAATGAGAAATCATAGATAAATAACCTTTGCTAAGTGATTGCCTAAGTGCAATCAATGCTTATGTATTAGCTCTAAATATGTGTCATTACTAATATAAGAATTTTTAGCTGTGGCAAGATAAACATGCAATCTAGAGCTTTTAAAAATGAACTCATTTTAAATTTTCACATGTTAATATTGGAAACATCAAACATGGGTGGTGCAAGACAATCCATGAGTGTAAACAATATGTGTGCAAAGCAAATAACTAGATTAGCAATAAAGGATCACACTCCTAGGTGGTTAAACTGAATATCAGGAGCGCTAGCTCT
Source organism: Agave tequilana (assembly GCA_038442645.1). Lineage (NCBI taxonomy): Eukaryota > Viridiplantae > Streptophyta > Magnoliopsida > Asparagales > Asparagaceae > Agave > Agave tequilana. The sequence continues at coordinate 58,371 of JAVJIF010017184.1, read as the reverse complement.
GATACCAATTGAAAGTACACCTAGAGAGGGGTGAATAGGTGTAGTGCTAATCTATGACAAATAATGTGGAATTTAAAACTAAATGCTTAACACACACACACTATGTATAACCAAGAGTGAGTCCGAATTCCCCATAGAGGGTTCTGAAACTTCTCCTCACTATTTCTCTAAATTATGAGTTAAGGTGCTTCAATAGCTCTCTTGGTTGAACATAACTGTGAGCACACAAACGCTATCAAGCATGTATATGTATGAGCAATAATAACAATGCAAGATATAAAGAGTTAATAGTTGAGAGAAAGATCCAAACACAAACAACAAGATATGTTTCGAGGTTCAAGCCACCGCTATATGTCCCCGCCTTCACACAGAAGGATTTTCACTATTTACTAAGGATCTTTCACAAAGGGACCTCCACTGAGGAATTACAACTTATAAAACAAGAAGTACACAGCTCCAACTCTCACACCTCTACACAAGAGGGTATGTGCAAAGCAAAAAGAAAAATACAACTCGGTGATCACGTAGATCACAAACAACAACTTGGTGATCACAAAAGATCACAAACAAAATACCTCTCACAAATAAGATCCTAGAGGATAGATTTGAAATGAAGAGCTTAAGCATGTGAGTGCACAAATTTTTTGGAAAAGAAAACACAAAGAGAAAACTTTTAGGAAAACTCTTGAATTGATATAGAAATGAAGAACAAGAAACTAGATTCCCAAAACTTATTTTTCTTTGATTTTTCAAAACTTTGAAAATGAATATAGATTTTGATTTTGAATAAAAACTTACTGAAAAACTCTTGAGAAGATAGAAATTTTGCTCTTGAAAAATCTTGTAGAAAACTGGCTCCAAGAACCCATTTATATAAGGGTTCAGAAATATAGCTGTTGGAGGCTGAACCCAGGCCAGACATGCCTGGTCAACCGACTAATGGTCAAATTTCTGACCGTTGGAGTTTTCGGTCGACCGTCCAGTCGACCTGCTCTAAGCCACAGAGAGAATTTCTCTATGTCGGTCGACTGCTTGGTCGACCGGCCAAACTCGAGGCTAGAGCTGAGCCAGTCAGTCGACTGATCAGTCGACCACTCCTTACTACGGTCGACCGGTCGGTCGACCGAGCCAGAGCTATGGGCTTGTGCACGTTTCTGTGCACGTCGATCGACTGAGCCATGTGTCGGTTGACCGGTCGGTCGACCAACAATAGCCCAAAACCAAGATAATAAGGGATAAAACTTGGATTTTAAACACCCTTAAAAATTCAATTAAATCTCATAAAATCCACAAAAATAAGTTCATGTAAATAATTTGAAGTACAAATATATGTGATAAAAAATCAACACATATTACAAATATGTGAACTATTTTTGAGCTAAAGAATTTAAAGCTTAAACTAAAAACTGTATTTTTCAAAATCTAAATTTTGAAATAGAAATCCAATTTTCCTATGAACTTGTATAAATACAAAAACAAAATATTGAAACACTTTGAAGCATAATGTGTATGGATAGAATCTAATACACATAGTAAATGATATATCCTTGTCTTTGACAATAAATACCAAAACAAGTTTTGATAAAAAAACAAAACTTAAACACATGAACTAGATACATCAAAATAAGTTTTTCTAAACATAAGAAGTATAGATGCATATGGATTAAATCCAATATACATTAAACCATGTAAACTTCTTTTGATGAACTCTATTCACGAAACCGAAAAAATGTATTCTTGAAAATTCGAAACTCAAAAATGAAGCGGTTAAACCGAACACCAAACCTATTAAGCTTGTGTGTGTGTGTGTGTGTGTGTATACTTGAGCAATTCAAAACTAAACTATTCTTATATAAGATCTAAACAAATAAATAAACCTAGAGTGACTTTGGTCTAGGCACGATTCAAAGAGCAAGACTCCTCTTGAGTACTTGAAGTGATCTTGACGCGCGAGCTCTTGAATCAACACGTGTTAGCTTCGATTCTTGACTTCACATTCTTTATTGAAGCTAAACACCAACTATGATCTTGACCTATATCTGAAACTTAGTAAACACAAGATCATTAGTATTATCACATCATTTTTTAGTCATCATCAAAACTAAGGTGAAAGGCCTTCGGGCCAACACCATCAGCCCTCCAACATCCAAAGGATATAGCTTCATCTTGGTCATAACATATTACTTTTCTAAATGGGTGGAAGTTGTTCCCCTAAAGGAAGTAAAGACATTAAACGTGATCAAGTTCGTCAAGCATCACGTGCTCTACCGCTTTGGTGTACTGATAGGTAGTGAAAAATGCATAATTGTCATCATATATACCATCGCATTTGCACATTTATTCATATTATAATGCACAATTATTAATATTTCTTTATTTAATATGTGCAGGCCTCAAATTATCAATTTAATAAAGAATAAAGCTAAAAGAGCCCAAAAGCCCAGATCCAAGCCCATGTTTGAAGCCCAGGTGAAGAAGCGCAAATACAAAGAATCAAAATGCAAATACAAGGGCTAAAAGTTGCAAATATCAGAAATTAGGGTTGGATAGACTTCTATCAAACCCTAAACACCTGCGGGATAAGGATAAAAAGCCAAGATAAAGAGGAATTTCGTGGAGAGAGGATTTGAAGAAATCTGGATTAAGAGTAACTTGATTACAAAGTTATCTCGAAAATCTAGATTAAAAGGCCAGGATCACACTTCTAAAAGCAGAAGCCCACATGGACGGACCAGGAGAGGCCACGCGCCAAAGCGCGTGGCCAGAAGCCACTAAACTGCCGCGGAGGCGCGGCAAAAGCCGCGCATCCGCGGCAGTCTGGATAGAGATGGGTACCAGTTTCCGTTGGCACTTATATCCGGGACTCCTCTACATCCTGCACTATAAATATCCATGCAGTCGCAACAGGGAGGGGCATGCAGAGACGATTAGGGTTTTCTTTAGCCATTTTTATTAAAGTTGTAATTTTTATTCATGCTATTTGTGGAGAAGAAGGAGACGATTGTGTAACCAGATTCATCGAAATAAAAAGGTCACTCTTTTATTCTCTTTTAATTTCTGCACTTTATTTCTTTTTGTCATCTCTCGTGTTTTAATCTTCGATCTCTTCTTGTTTTCGTTTTTCTTTCTTTTGCAATCTTTCTCATAACAAATAAAAAAAAAATAAATATTAAAAAGGTAAAAATAATTATGAAGAACTAATCTTCCTAGTGGTTTGCTGAGATTCTTGAAGCAACCCTAGAAGCAATTAAATCTTGATCCGATTAATGAACATCACTAGAAACCCTAGGTTTAAAGGCAACTAATTCTAGAAGATTAAAAAATACTTAAAATTCTTAATCTAGGTTACATGATAAAAGGACCTTTTCATGACTTCAACTTAAGAACTAGGACAGCATAAGTTGAGATTCGTCTTCTATTAGGCTGTACCTAGATGTTAGGAGGAACCATAGTTAGGTTTTTGATCTATGTAACTTAGTTAGAATTGTGTATTAATTTTCTTTCTTGATATAGTTGTAATAACCTAGGGTGAATTATATTAATCTTAAGATGAAGATCAAGCTCTTTAATTTGCAATAGGGTTGTGGTAGAAAATCAGCAAAACCATCTCTTTCACATATTTTCATCTCAAGATCTAATCTCTCTCTCTTATTTTTGAAGATACAGAGGAATTGAGTCGAAACGCTTTCATCGCATCCTTCCCTGAGGATCACGACCCGCTCGAGCCCTTGCTACAGCGGATTCGCATTGAGACTAAGACAATCTGAACTCTATTTTTATTCTCAATCAAATTTTGGCGCCGTTGCCGGGGAAGGAACGGCACGATTTCTTTGTTCTAATCATTCTTTCTTTTCTGTTGCAGGTACAGAGAACAGAAAGCAGAAACAGAGCAGCAGAAGACACATATTGCTATCCAGTGCCTCTGCCCTCGAAGGCAGAGCACTTGGACCTACAAGTTTGCCGCGAATCCACGGCAAAAGCCGCGTATCCGCGGCAATTGTAGCTCACTACTAATTCATTTTTCTGCAGGTTGCTCTGCAGTGCAAAAAAATATTTTCTGCTGTGTTATTTCCTCTCTGTGATCACTCTGCAACTGTTAATAATTAACATTAACCTATTTGTTGAAAAAAATAAAAAAATATTTTTAGACTCTTGCATTTTAGGGCACGTGTCTATTTTAATTCTTTTATTCTGTTGAAGAGTGCTGGCGACAGGGTACGTTTGCATAGCATATAGATTAGGAAGCACTCTTGTTTGTTTACCGCTTTCTTGAGTGATTACTTTTCTACCGCTTTACACGTACACTAATCCATTTTAAGGGCATAACCCATAACAAAGATAAGGTGGGGATTTCATCACCCTTCCTTGGCCCACAAATCATACCAGTCACACTCACAACCCTAACCCTAATTAAAACTTGACTAGACGTTGGCCCTAAGGTAACTCGGACTCAATAGGAGATTGACCGAAGAAGGAAAGTTGTTCGAAATTAACCCTTGCCAAATCGGTGTCTAGCGAAGGGATTGAGGGCCGAAAGCCCGAAGAACGGTGGTTATTTAATTAAGGAACGTCTCTGACGGAAAACCTCCCACCGGTCTTGCCCTGAACTGGCCGATTAGCTCGTGGTTGACGTCGACAATAGACCTCCTAAGGACAGTCTAAAGTTAGGAGTCGTCTAGGTCAAGGATAACCCTAGAATAGGATTTTTGTTTGTTTTTCTTTTTCTTTTTGATTGATTGGGTGAACTTGTTTGCTGATTGTGCATGACCGCTTGGTCGAGAGACCCACTCACATCCAGGCTAACTAGAACTAGTTCACCACCCGAGCTCAAGCCCGACTCACACATGGCACAACAACAGTCACTCCAAGATAGGTTCTATCCTATTAGAACCTCTCTTCCTTCTTGCATCCAGCTCACTATCGAAAGTGTTGACCCATATGAACTCAAGCCACAATACATCAACACGCTTCCCAAATTTCATGGACTTGAATCTGAGGATGCATACTTCTTCATAAGGGAATTTGAAGAAGTATGTCAAATGATGAATATGCCTAAGTTAGGAGACGATGCTATCAAACTTAGGTTTATCCCCTTTGCTTTGAAGGATTTAGCAAAGAAATGGCTCTACAGTCTAGAGGCCGGTTCTATATCTTCTTGGGATAATTTCATTAAGGCCTTCTTAAAGAAATTTTATCCCGTTCACAAGACTGCACTGATTAGGAAGAATATCCTCCAGTTTAAGCAAACAGCCAATGAACCTTTTTGGAAATACTTCGAGCGTTTTAAGGATCTCCTTGCCCAATGTCCTCACCATGGGATAGAGAAATGGCGACTTTGCCAAGTTCTCTATGATGGATTAGATTATTCTACTAAAACACTGTTAGAATCCATGTGTCAAGGAGGATTTCTGCAAAAGAATGAAGATGAAGGATGGACATTGTTTGAGGAATTAGCTGAAAAATCCATCCAATGGGACCCTACTCCTGAAAAATCTAGGACTAATGACCCTACTTCTTCTAAAGGAGGTATCCATTCCATTGAGGCCAACGTAGCAACCGATGCTAAGTTAGCTGCTGTTATGCGTAGATTAGAGGCTCTTGAAACGAAAGAGCCAGTCTCTGTGAACCAAGTCAGCCCAACATCTTCGGCGGGCTGTACTTATTGTCAAGATATGAACCATGTGTTCGAGGAATGTCCTGTTTTCATCGCGCATCAAAGCTTGCCCGAACATACGAGTGCGGCCTTCACAAGGCCCGCCAACAATCCTTATGCACCCACCTACAATCCCGGTTGGAGAAACCATCCCAATTTTTCATGGGGCCCAAGCAACAATGATCAAGTGAGGCCCAAATTCTCCAACAACTTTCAAAATCCGCCCTATCAACAAAATTTCCCTAGTCAAAATCCTCCACAGTCTTTCCAAAATTCACAAATGGAGACAAGACTTTCAAATTTGGAAAGAAAGGTGGATACCCTAGTCAAAAGCCAAGACACGCTGGCTCAAGTCCTAAGTAGGATAGAGCTCCAATTGAACCAGCAAGAGAGACAGAGGGGTACCCTACCGAGTCAACCATTGCCTAACCCTAGGAATCCTAGGCCAGCCAATGAGGCTCAAGACCCAAATCAGTGTCATATGGTCCATACACTCAGATCGGGGAAACAAGTTGATAATCAAGTATCCATGCCATCGGATCCATCCATGCCATCCATTCCATCTAGCTCCACTTCCATTCCATCTAGCTCCACTCCTTCTCCATCCAGTCCCAAGGAAACTGAAGCTGAAAAGTCAGCAGATCAGTTGCACCAGCCTATAGCTCCATTTCCAAATAGGCTTAGAAGCAACAACAATGCACACATGGAGAAATTATTAGAGGTGTTCAATCAAGTTAGGCTCAACATTCCACTTCTTGATGCAATCCAACAGGTCCCTAGTTATGCCAAATTCATTAAGGACATGTGCACCAAGAAAAGAAAGACTAATGTGCCTAAGAAGGTTTTTCTAGCCACTAACATTAGTGAGCTATTGTCCAACCAGATCCCTATCAAGTATAAGGACCCAGGTTGCCCCACCATCTCTTGCACCATAGGTCGAGCCGAAATCAATCGAGCACTCCTCGATTTGGGAGCTAGCATCAATTTGCTCCCTTTCTCCGTGTACCAACAACTTGGATTAGGTGAACTGAACCCAACCCAAGTTACTATTCAGTTGGCTGACCGCTCTATCAAAGTTCCTAAGGGAGAGATCAATGATGTTCTCATAAGGGTAGGAGATTTCATTTACCCGGTCGATTTTATTGTCTTAGAGACACAACCTGTGTCTAATCCTAGGTCCCAAACTCCCGTCATCTTAGGAAGACCGTTCCTAGCTACTGCAAATGCAATAATCAATTGTAGAAACGGATCCATGAGATTAACTTTGGGGATATGACCAAGGAAGTCAATGTTTTCAACCTAGGTAAGCATCCCTACGATGTGACCGACCAACCCTTTGAGGTTAACTACATTGAAAATATGACGAGTGAGCATAATGATGAGATCATAATTGAGGAAGAGGAAGAGGAAGAGTTAGAAACAAGTGATATTAGCCTTGATGAGATCGAATGGGAGTCAAATCTGAGTTCTATAGAGAGGGGAGACTCTAGCTTAACACCTCCACCCATTGAGCCAACCCCTTCTTTGGAGTTAAAAGCCTTGCCCAAACATCTTAAGTACGCCTACCTAGGTGAACAAGAGACGTTACCGGTCATAGTTGCATCTAATTTGACCAATAGGCAAGAGGAGGACCTGCTGGCAACCCTTAGGAGACATAGGGAAGCCATTGGCTGGACTATGGCAGATATTAAGGGACTGAGCCCTACGATAGTCCAGCATCGTATCCATCTTGAGGAAGGGACTAGACCGAAAAGGAATCCACAGCGTAGGCTAAACCCAATTATGCAGGAGGCTGTACAAGCCGAGATAGTAAAACTGTTAGATAATGGGATCATTTATCCCATTTCCGATAGCGAATGGGTTAACCCAATGCACGTGGTCCCTAAGAAGTCTAGCTTTACAGTGGTAGAGAACGACAAACATGAGTTAGTGCAAACACGATTGCCTACCAAGGTGAGAGTATGCATAGACTACCGTAAGTTGAATGTAGCCACTAGGAAAGATCATTTTCCCCTCCCTTTCATCGATCAAATGTTGGAAAGATTAGCAGGTCATGAGTATTACTGCTTTTTGGATGGGTATTCAGGGTATAACCAAATCCCTATAGCCCCGGAGGATCAAGAGAAAACAACGTTCACGTGTCCATTTGGGACATTTGCTTACCGTCGAATGCCTTTCGGCCTATGCAATGCCCCCGCCACATTCCAACGTTGTATGTTAAGCTTATTTTCTGATATGGTCGAGCGTTTCCTAGAGATTTTCATGGACGACTTCTCAGTCTATGGAAATTCATTTGACCAGTGTCTCCATCATTTGGAGCTAGTGCTGAGTAGGTGCACCGAGAAGAACTTGACCCTCAATTGGGAAAAGTGTCACTTCATGGTGCAACAAGGGATTGTCCTAGGTCATGAGATATCTAGGGAAGGGATTAAGGTAGACAAGGCCAAAGTGGAAATCATTGCGAAACTTCCACTTCCTCGATGCGTGAAGGACATTCGATCCTTTTTAGGACACGCCGAATTTTATCGTAGGTTCATTAAGGACTTTAGCAAAATTGCTAGACCCCTTACAAACCTTCTTGCTAAGGACGTGTCCTTCATTTTTGATGATAGGTGCCATAGTGCTTGGGAGAAATTGAAAGTGGAACTTATATCTGCCCCTATCATCTCACCTCCGGACTGGTCCAAGCCTTTTGAGATCATGTGTGACGCTTCTGATTTTGCGATAGGTGCTGTCTTAGGACAGCGTAAGGACAATAAGCAGCACGTGATCTACTATTCGAGTAGGACGCTTAATGAGGCCCAAATGAACTATACTACCACCGAGAAGGAATTCTTGGCAGTAGTGTTCGCTTTGGAGAAATTCCGTCCATACCTACTTGGGACTAAGACCACGATCTTCACTGACCATTCTGCTCTGCGATACCTTATGCTTAAGAAAGATGCGAAGGCCCGACTCATTCGTTGGATCCTTCTACTTCAAGAATTTGATCTCGAAATTCGAGATAAAAAAGGTGTCGAAAATGTCGTAGCTGACCATCTCTCTCGTGTGCCCAACGCACCTTCTGTCGAGCTGCCCATCAATGACAATTTTCCCGATGAGCAACTTCTAGCCATCTCTAAGGAACCTTGGTTTGCTGACATAGTAAATTACTTAGTCACAAACCAAACACCACCTAGTTGGTCCAAACAGGATAGATACCGATTCTTGTCTCAAGTTCGGTATTACATGTGGGAAGATCCTTATCTTTTCAAATATTGTAGCGACCAAATCATTAGGAGATGTGTCCCCGACGAGGAGACTAGAAGCGTGCTAGCTTTTTGTCATGAGTTCGCTTGCGGTGGACATTTTGGTCCCCGCAAAACTGCCGAGAAAATTCTGCAAAGTGGCTTTTATTGGCCAACTGTGTTTAGAGATGCATTTGAGTATTGCAAGACTTGCACAAGATGTCAAATGATAGGAAGAATTTCCAAACGAAATATGATGCCCCTAAATCCCATTCTAGAAGTAGAACTTTTCGACATATGGGGCATTGATTTTATGGGACCCTTCCCTAATTCGTTTGGGCACCAATACATCTTGTTGGCCGTAGACTATGTGTCGAAGTGGGTAGAAGCTGTCCCTTGCAAGACAAATGACAACAAAGTTGTTGTCAAATTCTTGAAAGATAACATCATCTCACGCTTTGGAATCCCTCGAGCCATCATTAGCGACAATGGCACACATTTTTGCAATAGAACTTTTGAAGCTCTTATGCGAAAATATGCCATTACTCACAAGTTGTCTACGCCCTACCATCCTCAAACTAGCGGGCAGGTAGAAGTTTCTAATAGACAAGTCAAGCTCATTTTGGAGAAGACTGTGAATCAGAATAGGAAGGACTGGTCCATCAAACTGGTGGATGCCCTATGGGCATATAGGACTGCCTACAAGACGATTCTAGGAATGTCTCCCTATAGACTAGTCTTTGAAAAGGCTTGCCACCTTCCTGTCGAGCTAGAACACCGGGCCCTATGGGCAATTAAGCAGCTAAATTTTGATTTAGATAGAGCCGGTGAGTTTCGGAGATTACAAATTTCTGAACTAGAGGAGTTGAGGAATGATGCATACGAGAATGCGAAGATTGCGAAGGATAGAGTTAAGGTTTTTCACGATAAATTCATCACGAGAAAAACTTTTGTCCAAGGACAAAAAGTTTTACTTTATAACTCTAGACTTCATCTCTTTCCGGCAAATTGAAGTCAAGATGGACAGGACCATTCATTGTTAAGACGGTGTTTCCACACGGAGTCATAGAGATCTACGATCCCAAAAATGGCAATTCATTCAAGGTAAATGGTCAACGTCTGAAAATCTTTTTGGAGTCTGTGCCGGAAGCTAATGCGGCGATGGGTCTTTTTGACCCACTGTATCGGTGATTATATCTTTCTGCCAATTCATGCATTCCATACATTTCATTCATACATTAGGGACAATGCATGAAACAAGTGTGGGGGAAGGGTATGTAATATCTTTTAAAAAAAAAAATTTAAAAAAAAATGATATAAAAAAAAATTTACAAAAAAAAAAAATGTTATAAAAAGGAAATACTTTGACTTATTTTTTGAAAGAAATCTAAGTTAGTTTTAAGGATTAGGAAAATCATGATTAGGATTTCTAAAGACTTGGTCAAAATAAATAAATTGTTTAAATTTTAGGTATAGGAGAGAAATTGAATAAATAATTAGTCTTGATTTTTACCTTAATGAAATGTGCATACCAAATGCATATCTAGGATTCTAAGACAAAGACCTTGTGCCTCATAAAAAAAAAAAAAAAAAAAAATTCACTAATTAAGCTGGATACATGTGCCTCAAGAAGCATAAGTATTCATGCCTAAAGGTGAGTAAATAAAATAAAGTCCTTAGTTTTGGGGCCTAGTTCACTCGAATTTGAGTCCGCGGGGTGTTTTCTCACCTGGTGCCCTAAAGCCAACCGGTTTGGGAGCCACCGACTTTAAGTTCGCTACATGGGTGAATTAGAAAGCCTAAGAAAACTAAGAAATATAATTTATGTATTAACACATCTAATAATCAATTAGTTAGGTATGAGGGCCTCAAGAAGCCTTGATACTTATACGAAAGAAAATTAGATGAGTTATACATACCAAAAAAAATATATATATATATATATTAACACATCTAATAGTCAATTAGTTAGGTATGAGGGCCTCAAGAAGCCTTGATACTTACACGAAAGAAAATTAGATGATGTTATAAAAATAATAATGAGGCATGAGAGTCCAAGTTAAGGAATTCCTAGATTCACAAGGGTGCGTATGACTTTTGGTAACGAAAAAGACTATATTAGAAATTCAATTTTAATCCTTACCTAAAATGAATAACAATTAACTTTATAAAGATCAGGTTTGAAGAATGAATAAAAATGATAATCCTAAAACTTATAGACTACTTAGTCTCTTCAAATATAATTCAAATATTTTCCTTTTTATGGATTTTGTGGGTGTAATCCGCTGAAAACCCTCACGAGACAACACTCGTCCTCTAGGGTAACCTAGGGGTTTAACGGCTTGTTGCACATGCTAAGTGCAACCGTGATTCCTACGAAAGTGAGTTAGCTAGGTTAAATTTTTCTCTTTCTTTTTGATTTTTACTCGAGGACGAGCAAAAAGATAAGTGTGGGGGTGTGATAGGTAGTGAAAAATGCATAATTGTCATCATATATACCATCGCATTTGCACATTTATTCATATTATAATGCACAATTATTAATATTTCTTTATTTAATATGTGCAGGCCTCAAATTATCAATTTAATAAAGAATAAAGCTAAAAGAGCCCAAAAGCCCAGATCCAAGCCCATGTTTGAAGCCCAGATGAAGAAGCGCAAATACAAAGAATCAAAATGCAAATACAAGGGCTAAAAGTTGCAAATATCAGAAATTAGGGTTGGATAGACTTCTATCAACCCTAAACACCTGCGGGATAAGGATAAAAAGCCAAGATAAAGAGGAATTTCGTGGAGAGAGGATTTGAAGAAATCTGGATTAAGAGTAACTTGATTACCAAGTTATCTCGAAAATCTAGATTAAAAGGCCAGGATCACACTTCTAAAAGCAGAAGCCCACATGGACGGACCAGGAGAGGCCACGCGCCAAAGCGCGTGGCCAGAAGCCACTAAACTGCCGCGGAGGCGCGGCAAAAGCCGCGCATCCGCGGCAGTCTGGATAGAGATGGGTACCAGTTTCCGTTGGCACTTATATCCGGGACTCCTCTACATCCTGCACTATAAATATCCATGCAGTCGCAACAGGGAGGGGCATGCAGAGAGGATTAGGGTTTTCTTTAGCCATTTTTATTAAAGTTGTAATTTTTATTCATGCTATTTGTGGAGAAGAAGGAGACGATTGTGTAACCAGATTCATCGAAATAAAAAGGTCACTCTTTTGTTCTCTTTTAATTTCTGCACTTTATTTCTTTTTGTCATCTCTCGTGTTTTAATCTTCGATCTCTTCTTGTTTTCGTTTTTCTTTCTTTTGCAATCTTTCTCATAACAAATAAAAAAAAAAATATTTAAAAGGTAAAAATAATTATGAAGAACTAATCTTCCTAGTGGTTTGCTGAGATTCTTGAAGCAACCCTAGAAGCAATTAAATCTTGATCCGATTAATGAACATCACTAGAAACCCTAGGTTTAAAGGCAACTAATTCTAGAAGATTAAAAAATACTTAAAATTCTTAATCTAGGTTACATGATAAAAGGACCTTTTCATGACTTCAACTTAAGAACTAGGACAACATAAGTTGAGATTCGTCTTCTATTAGGCTGTACCTAGATGTTAGGAGGAACCATAGTTAGGTTTTTGATCTATGTAACTTAGTTAGAATTGTGTATTAATTTTCTTTCTTGATATAGTTGTAATAACCTAGGGTGAATTATATTAATCTTAAGATGAAGATCAAGCTCTTTAATTTGCAATAGGGTTGTGGTAGAAAATCAGCAAAACCATCTCTTTCACATATTTTCATCTCAAGATCTAATCTCTCTCTCTTATTTTTGAAGATACAGAGGAATTGAGTCGAAACGCTTTCATCGCATCCTTCCCTGAGGATCACGACCCGCTCGAGCCCTTGCTACAGCGGATTCGCATTGAGACTAAGACAATCTGAACTCTATTTTTATTCTCAATCAAATTTTGAGATATAACTTGGAAATCAAGTTATCTCACCTGGTGCCCTAAAGCCAACCGGTTTGGGAGTCATCGACTTTAAGTTTGAGATATAACTTGAGATATAACTCGAATTTGAGTCCGCGGGGTGTTTTCTCACCTGGTGCCCTAAAGCCAACCGGTTTGGGAGTCATCGACTTTAAGTTCGTTACATGGGTGGATTAAAAAGCCTAAGAAAACTAAGAAATATAATATATGTATTAACACATCTAATAATCAATTAGTTAGGTATGAGGGCCTCAAGAAGCCTTGATACTTATACGAAAGAAAATTAGATGAGTTATACATGCCAAAAAAAAAAAATAAATAAATAAATAAAATATATATATTAACACATCTAATAGTCAATTAGTTAGGTATGAGGGCCTCAAGAAGCCTTGATACTTACACGAAAGAAAATTAGATGATGTTATAAAAATAATAAAGAGGCATGAGAGTCCAAGTTAAGGAATTCCTAGATTCACAAGGGTGCGTATGACTTTTGGTAACGAAAAAGACTATATTAGAAATTCAATTTTAATCCTTACCTAAAATGAATAACAATTGACTTTATAAAGACTAGGTTTGAAGAATGAATAAAATTGAAGATCCTAAAACTTATAGACTACTTAGTCTCTTCAAATATAATTCAAATATTTTCCTTTTTATGGATTTTGTGGGTGCAATCCGCTGAAAACCCTCACGAGACAACACTCGTCCTCTAGGGTAACCTAGAGGTTTAACGGCTTGTTGCACGTGCTAAGTGCAATCGTGATTCCTACGAAAGTGAGTTAGGTTAGATTAACTTATCATTTCTTTTTCTTTTTCTTTGTTTTTACTCGAGGACGAGCAAAAAGATAAGTGTGGGGGTGTGATTGGTAGTGAAAAGTGCATTTTTATCATCATATTTACCATCACATTTTCATATTTATTCATTTAATTCTGCACATTTATTAATAATTTGTAATTTATTGTGTGCAGGCCTCGAATTCTTATTTTTATAATAAATAAAGCTTAAAGAGCCCAAAAGCCCTGATCCAAGCCCATATTTGAAGCCCAAGAGTCAAAGTGCAAATATCAGATTGTCAAAGTGCAATTATACAAGGGCTAAAGTTGCAATTATCAAAGATGAGGGAAGGATAGAATTCTACCCAACCCTAAACTCTTGCAGGATGTGCATAAAAGCCAAAGATGAGAAGGAAATTCGTTTAAAAGAGATTGGGAGAATACAAAATCTAGATAACTTGATTTCCAAGTTATATCCATATCCCAATATTTAGAGCCAGGATCGAACTTCTAGAAGCAGGCGCCCAGATGGACGGACCAGGAGAGGCCACGCGCCAAAGCGCGTGGCCAGAAGCCACTAAAGTGCCGCGTTTCCGCGGCGTTTCCGCGGCAAAGTGGATGATTCAGAGTACCATATTTCGTGGGCAAGTTCATCCAGGACTCTGTAGCCTTCTGCACCTATAAATATCACCTGCAGTGCAACGCAAAGGGTGTCCAGCGTCCAGCAAAGGGCCAAAGTTCAGATTTTTAGGGTTTCTTCTAGGTTTTCTTTTCTTTTTGTAATTTTTATGTAAGTGAGGGAGATGGCTTTGTTGAGGGTGACACCGACAGATGATTCTCTTCTCTTCCATTGTAATCAATAAAAAGGTAATTTTTATTTTGTTCTTATGTCGTTGCTTTTCTTTGTTTTCTCTTTCTTTTCTACTGTGTTTCTTTTTGTTGATCTTTGACGAGCACGCGAGCGTTTACCGAACCACAAGTATACCGAAGATTAGTAGGTTCCAACGATATTCCATGGCGATGTTCTCCTCCTCGAGGCGTATCAACTCATACTTGCCCAAGGCTTGATGACCTAATGCGACAGTGGACTGAGATCGATCCTATGCCTTATGCGTTCAATGCCTCCGAAATAAGGTAGAAAGTGTTAGGTTTCGCATATTTTCTCCAACCAAGGTTAGTTTTCTATTCTCTTCTTTTCTTTTCCTTTTTAGATCAAATCCACACCTCTCCAATATTCTTTCCCACAACTCATTGTAAATACCACTTTTCTTTGTAAATACCATCGTGACTAACAAATTAACTAAAAAAGATAAATTTTTAGAGAAACTTGCTTAACGCTTCTATCGCAGTCCCTCCTTGAGGATCACGACCCGCATAGCCCTGCTACCGCGGATTAGAACTGATTCCTCGCACATCTATTCTTAAAACTAACATATAATATTTTGTGTGCAGGAAAATTAAGTCAACATGTACCCTGACGAATTGTCTACGATAATATACCCCAATTTGTCAGCCAAGCATTTAAGAGGTTCTGTAATAAATTCAGATCCCAAAGTGTGTCATCAACGACATACTATCCATCTTTTAACAAGACTATTGGAAAGCTTCTCAAGAAGTTTGTCTTGAAAAGTTAACGCGACTGGGGAGACAAATTAAGTGAATGCCTATGGGCTTATCGCACAACAGTAAGAACCACGACAAAAGCCATGCCGTTTTTCTTGGTGTACGTGTCCAGATCCCATCTTTACAAGTTGCCTTGACAACCAAGATGGCAGACGAGGAGAAGTATCGATTGCGCCTCCAAGAGTTGGAAGCTTTAGACGACAAATATCTGCAAGCCCAACAACAAATCAAGCTCTATCAAGCTCAGATTTTCAGAGCTTTCAATAAGAAAGTTAGAGAATAAATTTTTAAGAAAGGTGACCTTGTCTAGCTGTCAGAAAACCCATGGTTATGAGATATAAGACAAAAGGAAAATGTTGGCCCAGAGGCCCTTCACTCTAGTTTTGATGATGATTAACTCATGTAGTTATAGTTTACTAATAATCTTGTGATAATTAGTTTTAGATATTTAACCAAGATATTAGTAAGTGATTAGCTTCAACAAAGGTATTTTGGAGCTTTCACATGGTGATTCAAGAGCTCGAGCATCAAGTTGATATCTAGCACTCGGTTGGAGTCAAGCTCGGTGGATCATGTTTGGATCGAGTCAACTTGGAGACGGCGTTCTACAAGAAGACCTTAGTTTGTTTTAGTTTAGTTTGTTTAAGATCTATTGTAAAGATTAGATAGTGTGATATGCTCAAGTTCACAACACACACACATTTCATGTTTTGATTTTGGTTTTCAGTTTAACCGATCTTGGTTTTCATGAATAGATATTATATCAAAACAAGTTTACATGGTTTAATGTATATTAGAGTTGATCTATATACATCTATGCTTCATCTATTTAGAAAAACTTATTTTGATAGTCTACTTCATGAGTTTGGAGTTTTGTATTTAAACAAAACTTATTTTTGGATTTAATGTCAAAAACATTGATATATATCTCTTTCATGTATATTGGATTCTATCCATATACTATATGCTTTAAAGTTGTTTAAATATCATGTTTTTGTATTTACATGTGTTTTGGAAAAATCGAATTTCCATTTCAAAAATCCTAGTTTTGGAAAATACAGAATTTGGTTTAAGCCAAATTTTCCAAGTCACAAAAATGGTTCAAAATGTTTGTAACATGATTTGATTTTTACTCAAACATGTTTGTATTTCAAAGATAATATAAGAACTGATTTTTGTGAAATTTATGTGATTTTATGGGATTTTATAAAGGATAAAAACCCAAGTTTTTAAGATCCTAATTAGTCAGACAGGCAGGCTGCCGGTCGACCGGGACGGTCGACCGGGCCGGTCGACCGACGTGCACAAGACGTGCATGCTGCCTTGCTGGGGAGGCCGGTCGACCACCAGAGAGCTCTGCTCTCTGGAAAGCCTCCGGTCGACCGGGCGGTCGACCGGGCAGAGAGCTCTGCTCTCTGTTTCCAGTTCGGTCGACCGGGCGGTCGACCGGCCAGAGAGCAGTTGCTCTCTGAATCTGGCACGGTCGACCACCCGGTCGACCGGAGGGCTCAACGGTCAAATTTTTGACCGTTGGCCGGTCGACCGGAAGGGCAAAAATGCCCTTTTCAGCTGCCAATGGGCAGATTCCAAATGGGTTATAAGTACCCCCATTTGAAGTTGGTTTTCAACAAACATTTTCAAGAGCAAAATTTTCATCTTCTCAAGTGTTTTAATACAAGTTTTCAAAAGAGTTTTTAAGCCTAAAGATTTCATCTTTATTTTTGTTTTAAAGGGTTGAAAAATTCAAAGAAAAAGAAAGTCTTTGGGATTGTTTTTTATCTTCATTTTTACATCTCTCTAGAAGTTTTTTCAAGAGTTTTTCTTTGTGATTTTGATTTCCAAACTCTTTATTTCTCACACTTGAGCTTATCATTCTATCCTATCTATAGGATCTTTGTTTTAGTGAGAAAATTAGTTTGTAGTCTTTGAGATCACCAAGTTGTAAACCCTCCTTTATTTGTGTTGATACCCTCTTAGTGAAGAGGTGATTATTAGAGTGGAGGCTTTGTGCCTATCCCTCATTTGTGAGGTGATTGTTGTTAGAGTGGCTTTGTGCCTATCCCTCATTTGTGAGGTGGATATTGTGTTGGCTTTGTGCCTTGCCTCTAGTGAGAGCTTGTATTGGTTGAGAGAGGAGTTGTGTACTCCCGGTTGTATTTGCCCTAAATCCTCAGTGGAGGTTCCCTATGTGGGAAGTCCTGTGTGGACGAGATAGTGGAAATCCTTCTGTGTGAAGGCGGGGACGTAGAGCTATGTGCTCGAACCTCGAAACATATCTTGGTATTTGCATTTGATCCACTTTCTCTAACTCTCTCTCTTTTTTATATGGTGTCTTGCATCATTCATATTTCTCATTCATACTTATATGCTTGGTTGTGTTTGTTTGTGTGCCTCACTTGTGTTTAACCAAGAGAGCTTCATATAGCACCTCAACTCTTATTTAGAGGAATCAAGAGGAGTTAGTCCAGAGCCCTTCACCGTGAATTCGGCTACACTCTTTGGATGCACTAAGTGTGTTGCATTAAGTTTTTAATTCCATATTAGTTGACCATTAGATTAGCTAATCACCTATTCACCCCCCTCTAGGTGATTTCAATTGGTATCAAAGCTACGCTCCTGATATTAGGTTTAGTCACCTTGGAGTGAGGTCTTGGTTTTGCTAATCTATCATTTGCATTTGCATTTGCACACATATTGTTTGCACTCATGGATATCCCTCCCATGTTTGATATCTCTAAAATTGATATATGGAAGGTTATGATGAGTTGTCATTTAAAAGTCATAGGTTATAAAGTTTACCTTGTCATTACCAAGGAATCCTACCTTAGTGATAGCAAGCATATAAAGGCCAATGCACTAGCCCTAAAGGCACATAGAGCATCTCTTGATAAAGAATATTAACATGTATTTTCTCATTAAGATTCCGCTATTGCAGTATGGAACATTTTGACATCTCCCGAGCTACAAACGATTATCAATAAGAAGAGGAAATCTAGTCGAGACGAGTCCGACCTATGTTGCTTCATGGTCCAAGGGAATGACTCCCTTGAGGTATATTCAGAATCTCAACTAGATGATTGTGGTAGTTCTTCCAGCGATGATTTAGTTGATGCCGATGCTTTGAATGAAGAACTTTCAATTGTTTGTGAAAAATTATTAGAGAAATACAAAGCTTTGAAAAAGAAAAGTTTTGGACTTAACAAAGAAAATAAGGATTTGTGTTCAAAACTAGATTTGGTATTACAAGAGAAAGTGGAGATTTCTAATGAAAGGGGTTCATTGAAATCCAAACTTGACCTTGCTCTAAAAGAAAATGAATTTTTGAAAAGTAAAAATGATTGTGAAAATGTTTTTAAGAAAATGAAAGTCTATCTTCAAAACTTGTTTTGTTTTAAAAGAAAATGATTTTTTAAACAACAAAATTGAATTGATTTCAAAAGAATTGAAAGATTGCTTAAATGAAAATATAACTTTGAAAAATGATTTAAACTCTCATGTTTGCCATGCTAGTGTCGCTTCACATTCTAGCTCATCTATTGCATGCTTCACTTCTTCTTCCATTATTAAAAATGATATATCTATGCTTAAGAAGAGTGTTGATTTTTTGGGCTCCATTTTGAGCCAGTGTGTTTTGAATCACTCACGGTTGGAATCCATGTTTCGCAAGAAACAAGTTCTATCTATGCATGCACACCATACACGGCATACACATGCTCCTCACGTTCATGAACACAACACTATGTATGCTCATGTGTACACATGTACACATTGTGGACGTAAGGGCCACCTTGCTAAGTTTTGTTATGATCGTATACATGATGAAAATTTAGCCATTAAATTTGTTTAGGTTAGGAAAGGAGCTAACCCCCATGGACCCAAAAGAGTATGGATACCAAAGACCACTTCTATTTTATTTGATATAGGTGTGGGCTCTCACATGACGTGAGAGTAATGGTGCCTTGAGGTGGATGCGTTCCGAGCTTAAAGAGGATAATTTGGATGCATCACTTTCAAGGGGAGTTTGGTGGAAGAACCACCTCGGTTTGGAGACATAGAGATGTGCCATCATGGTTTTGGAAACGATCTCTTGCTCCTCATTTATGTTTACATGCTTTTCATATTGTTGATTTTTAGCTAGTCATGTTTTAATGCTCATTATGCCATATGCCATGTTTATTAGTCCTATGACATACATGATTAGTATTTGAGATCACCCATGTTTAATATGGACTATACCTTTGTGTTCTCACATTTGTTTTAGCTATTATGTATATCATAGATCTAATGCATGTGCATTTACCATAATGATCATATGAGTTTTTGATTTCTATGCTTCATGTTTTTATTACATGTTTAGATGTTAGTTTTCATTAAAACTTGGATATATACTTGTACAACTAGTGAACCACAAATAGATTATTATATGTTTGAGCTTGAAAGCTCATTTGTACTCATTAGATGTACTAGTATAGCCTAGTTTTGATGATTCATACATTTTGACTTGTATTCCATATTTTTGACATGTTTTTCATGTTTATGATAAACTTCATGTATATTTCTATTTTGCCTAAACTAATAGTTATACATATACATCCTTGAGCCACTTGCCTTCATGCATATACTTTTGTGGACTCATTCATGTTTGGATATGTATGTATACTTTAGTTTGTACAAAACATACATATGCCTTGAAGATTAAATTATTTTGATTAGATTATCATATTTTTCATGTTTTAAGGAATTTCATAATTGAGCTTAATTACTTATTTTCATGATTATGTTTTTCACATAACTCTTATACACTCTCTTTACTTGATGTTTTCTCATGATTTTGTTTTCATGAGTATTATATGTGCTATATAGATTTTGAGTGTTTGGTGATCATGTGATTTTCATGTTTCATGAAAAATATTTTTGTTTTATTCCTTACTTGAAGGATTTCGTACTAGTGTTCGAATTTTTCATACAACTAGTTGCGTATTCTTCATTTGGTAGAGTTTTCATTTGTGCTAAAACTATTTTCAAACTTATTTTTGAAAACCCCTACCCATTTGAAGGGCGGTTGGTTGGGTGACCATGCCTTGTATGCATTATTGAAAATCTATTTAAACTTGTGCATGAAATGGGTGGTAGGAAGTATGAGTTATACACTTGATCTTTATTGTGTTTTCAATTGGTATCACAATTGATTTCTATTTAGTATACTCATTTTTGTTTCTATATATGTATGCTTTAACTTCAAATAATATCAATTTCGATTGGTATTTAATTTTCCATACATATATGTGTTTTGATTGTGCTTACTATATCTTTATATCTTTGAGCACAAATTTGATTATGATAAGCTTGATTTTTTCCTTAATGACAATTATTTTTAAATTAGTATCTTATACAAGTTTATGCATATTTTCAATTGGTATTTCATAAAGGGGGAGAAAATTCATGCTTTACATTTCAATTGCTTTACATTTCAATTGGTACTTTTATTTTCCTTTGGTATCTTACACCCACTCTTTATGTAGAAAAATAATTTTTGGTATTTAACCAAAAAGATTGGTTCATGTTTTCTTATTGGTATCATAAGTATAAAATATTTTCAATTAGTACAAATTTTTTTCTTTTCAATTGGTATCAAGATTACTTATATGTATATATCTTTAAATTGATATCGAAATTGTTGTTCGTTTCTTCAAAATATGGTATTATTTCAATTGGTATCAAGACTATCTATATATGTACATCTTTCAATTGATATCGAAATTTGTGTTTTTGATTACAATTGGTATCAAAATGATTTGTTTAGTTTCAATTGATATCATAAATTGGTATCAGATGTTTTGATGTATACCTTCATACTTGATTGTTATATCTTTCAATTGGTGTCAATATGTTTTGATTTATGCATAAAGGAAGGAAATTATTTATTATACCTTTTCATTGTTTGTACCCCTTTGTTGATGAATTGACAAAAAGGAGGGGAAATATTTGGAGTTTATATGCATGTTTGTGTTTAAATGCATGTTTGTTTGAAAGTTTTCCATACTTTCATATCCTTTCGATTGGTATTTGTTATCTTTTACCATTTGCATCAAGAGCATTTTTTTTATTGGTATCAAGAGCATATTTTGTTGGTACTTTTGTTGGTATCAAGAGCATGTTTATTTCATTGGTATAAATTAACATGTTTATGCATATTTATGTTGAGCATTCATGACATATCTTTATTGTTTATTGCTATGCATGAGTTAAGGGGGAGCTTCCATGAAGCTTAACTTTAATCCATGCATATATAACTCCATGAGTTTTGTCATCATCAAAAAGGGGGAGATTGTTGGCCCAGAGGCCCTTCACTCTAGTTTTGATGATGATTAACTCATGTAGTTATAGTTTACTAATAATCTTGTGATATTTAGTTTCAGATATTTAACCAAGATATTGCAGGTGATCAGCTTCAATAAAGGTGTTTTGAAGCTTTCACAAGGTGATTCAAGAGCTCGAGCGTTAAGTTCATATCTAGCACTCGGTTGGAGCCAAGCTCGGTGGATCATGTTTGGATCGAGTCAACTTGGAGACGGCGTTCAACAAGAAGACCTCGATTTGTTTAGTTTATTTAAGATTTATTGTAAAGCTTAGATAGTGTGATATGCTCAAGTTCACAACACACACACGTTTCATGTTTTGGTTTTGGTTTTTGGTTTAACCGATCTTGATTTTCTTGAATAGATATTATATCAAAACAAGTTTACATGGTTTAATGTATATTAGAGTTGATCTATATACATCTATGCTTCATCTATTTAGAAAAACTTATTTTGATAGTCTACTTCATGAGTTTGGAGTTTTGTATTTAAACAAAACTTTTTTTTGGATTTAATGTTAAAAACATTGATACATATCTCTTTCATGTATATTGGATTCTATCCATATACTATATGCTTCAAAGTTGTTTAAATATCATGTTTTTGTATTTACATGTGTTTTGGAAAAATCGGATTTCCATTTCAAAAATCCTAGTTTTGGAAAATACAGAATTTGGTTTAAGGTAAATTTTTCAAGTCACAAAAATGGTTCAAAATATTTGTAACATGATTTGATTTTTACTCAAACATGTTTGTATTTCAAAGATAATACAAGAACTGATTTTTGTGAAATTTATGTGAATTTATGGGATTTTATAAAGGATAAAAATCCAAGTTTTTAAGATCCTAATTAGTCAGACATGCAGGCTGCCGGTCGACCGGGACGGTCGATGCGTTGCAGTGAGTGATCGATCGGGCCGGTTGACCGATGTGCACAGAACGTGCACGCTGCCTTGCTGGGGAGGCCGGTCGACCGGGTCGGTCGACCGCCAGAGAGCTTTGCTCTCTGGAAAGCCTCCGGTCGACCGGGCGGTCGACCGGCCAGAGAGTAGTTGCTCTCTGGATCTGGCACGGTCGACCGGACGGTCGACCGGAGGGCTTAACGATCGAATTTTTGACCGTTGGCCGGTCGACCGGCCTGTCGACCGGAAGGGCAAAAATGCCCTTTTCAGCTGCCAACGGGAAAGTTCCAAATGGGGTTATAAATACCCCTATTTGAAGTTGGTTTTCAACAAGAATTTTCATAAGCAAAATTTTCATCTTCTCAAGTGTTTTATTACAAGTTTTCAAAAGAGTTTTTAAGCCTAAAGATTTCATCTTTATTTTTGTTTTAAAGGGTTAGAAAATTCAAAGAAAAAGAAAGTCTTTGGGATTATTTTTGATCTTCATTTTTACATCTCTCTAGAATTTTTCCCAAGAGTTTTTCTTTGTGATTTTGATTTTCAAACTCTTTATTTCTCACACTTGTGCTTATCGTTCTATCCTATCTATAGGATCTTTGTTTTAGTGAGAAAATTGGTTTGTAGTCTTTGAGATCACCAAGTTGTAAACCTTCCTTTATTTATGTTGATATCCCTCTTAGTGAAGAGGTGATTATTGGAGTGGTGGCTTTGTGCCTATCCCTCATTTGTGAGGTGATTGTTATTAGAGTGGCTTTGTGCCTTTCCCTCATTTGTGAGGTGGATATTGTGTTGGCTTTGTGCCTTGCCTCTAGTGAGAGGTTGTATTGGTTGAGAGAGGAGTTGTGTACTCCCGGTTGTATTTGCCTCAAATCCTCAGTGGAGGTTCCCTGTGTGGGAAGTCCTGTGTGGATGAGATAGTGGAAATCCTTTTGTGTGAAGGCGGGGATGTAGAGCTGTGTGCTCGAACCTCGAAACATATCTTGGTGTTTGCATTTGATCCACTTTCTCTAACTCTCTCTCCTTTATATTGTGTCTTGCATCATTCATATTGCTCATTCATACTTATATACTTGATTGTGTTTGTTTGTGTGCCTCACTTGTGTTTAACCAAGAGAGCTTCATATAGCACCTCAACTCTTATTCAGAGGAATCAAGAGGAGTTAGTCCAGAGCCCTTCACCGGGAATTCGGCTACACTCTTTGGTTACACTAAGTGTGTTGCATTAAGTTTTAATTCTGCATTAGTTGACAATTAGATTATCTAATCACCTATTTACCCCCCTCTAGGTGATTTTAAAAAATTCTAACCCAAATAGGAAAGACCATTTGTAGTAGAGTCAGTCTACTCAAATGAAACTTACCACCTTATAACTCCGAACGAAGATACGCTCATGATGCCGATCAATGGCAAGTTTTTGAAGAAGTACTATCCTTAACAGCGTTCTTCCCATGATCAGGTTAATACTACACCTCTGATCAAATATTTATCCTGATCAATCAAATGTACTAGGGTTTAAGATCCAAGATGTCCAGAAGAGCACCAAAGAAAAGCTTCTTCTTTAATGGATCACATCGCTGTCGATTCTCTAGTTTTGATGATGATTAATGATTAGTCTACAATTCTACATTATTATATTGTATTTTTCTACCGATTTATGAATAAAATGTCGGTCTAAACCGTATTTTGGTCTCTCTTGCAGATAAATCAAGAGTTTAAGGGCAAAGGAGTAATAAGAGCTTAATTAACCCCATTTTCGGGTAATTAATTCCGAATTTCTTGGAGACCAAATAAGGGAACATCTAGAAGATGCATTGAATGTAGACCTTTGCTCATGTCAGACGAATATTCGGGCGAAAATACCAGAAATGGGATATACCAGGAAAGTCCTAGAAGCTAGAGGAAGAGTCTTACCAAAATCAGGAACTTTTGTCCCTGGTATTACCGTGGATCCGCGGCAATAGCCGCGGTTCCACGACAATTGAGTGGAGCCACGCGTCGATATTCGACGTGTGGCCCGGTCTCGTCTTCTAGAAGTCCTTCATGCCAATAAAAACCCCTGCAGAGGCCCTAAACGATGTAGTTTTTTATTTTAGGCTAGGGTTTCTATGTTTTAGTGTAGTGTAGGTAGGTGTTCTTCATTTTTTTTATTTTTTATTGTTATTTCATTTTTAGATCTTGTAGTAGGGCCAAGAGATTCAGAGAGAGATAGAAAGGGATTGATGTAATAGATGGTGACAATCTATGTAAAGGTGCCTCCTTTCTTCTCCAATGTAATCTTTTTCATCTTCTACATGATGCTTGGCTAATCTTTTCTTCTCATGGCAATCTAACTAATAACCACTAACATCTAACCAGTTACTTGATAATCCACATGAATCTAATAGCCTCTATAAGGCCTTGCTCTTGCAAGAGCCATTGATGGCTCATGATGATGGATTCTAACATTCTAACATTTCTGACATCTAACCCACTAACTTGCTAACTTGCAATGTCTTCTTTATTTCATGCTCACCTCTAACCGGTTTTGATGATTTAACAGTACCTTGTAACTTGTTATGTGGTATTGATGTGTTATTTGAATGTAGAAGAACAATCTTATGAGCCATGCTTTGTATCGCTTCTTGAAGCCAAGGATTAGTGATGGCCGAGGATCCATGTGAGGCAACTATCACTAAGAGGTTAGCATGGTTAGTGGAGCAATTGGTAGTTAGTAGCTATGAGCTTTATTTTATCTTATTTTAAAAGTCGATTTCAAAACACTTCTTTTATCTTTTCATCGTGTTTTCACCATCTTCTTTGTTTAACCTTTGTTTCATCTTCTTTACCATAAGCTTCATCTTCTTTTCTATTTGTTTTTCAAACCTCTTCTCTTTTATTTTCACATCGCCGCTTTCATCGCATCTCCTCGCCTACCACATTCTGGATTTCCTTTTCTTTTCATTTCTTTTCTTTTTGTAATCTTTTAACAAAGAAGTACTGTTAACATAACACGTGAATAAAGACTGTTAATGCTTCTATCGCCTCCCGTCCCTGTGGATTCGACCCGTTGAGCCAATGCTATAACGGAAGTATCGGGGGAACATTAGCACATACAAGCTTTTACATTGATTTCATAAACTACACGTTTTAAGAGTGCTGGTTCCGCCCCGATCAAATTTTTGGCGCCGTTGCCGGGGAACGGGAAAGGTTTGATTTCACGTTTTTGTTAACATTATCTTCTCTGTTTTGGTGTGCAGGTCAAAGTTTATAGGAATTGAATATTTTAGAACAACCATTAGCACTGTGGCTCCCTGCTCTAGAAAGTAGGGGCCCAGATTCCAAAGTAACGCCGTGCAAACGCGACTTTAGCCGCGCGTCCGTGACAAATTTGTAGCATTTGTGTATCTTGTTGTGCTTGGATGTGAATATTGTAATAGCTAGTGGATTTGTGCTGCTATTTTTCTGCTTTGATTGCCTACACACTGCAATAAACTAAAGAACTAAAATACGGTATTTGGACACTTTTAAAACGGTTTAGTCATTTGCTAGGCACGTGTCAATTCAATTCCAATATACTGTATATTGTTCTGTTGTTGTGATCTAAATTGAGGTGTACATATGGCATTGCATATAGCATAGGACAAATACGTGGGTGATTTATCACTTTGTGTTATATTCTTGTTTATATTGCACACTGCACGAATTGAAATTAAGGGCAAAACCCATACAAGATAAGGTGGGATTTCACCACCCTTCCTTAGCCCAAAAACTACCTCCCCACTCACACAACCAAGCCCTAATAAAAATTAATAGACGTTGGCCCCTAGGGACATCTCAAACTCATTAAGAGATTGACCGAGGATGGAATTTGTTTTGAATCTTACTTTTGTGAAATCGGTATCTAAGGTTAGGGATTAAGAGGTTACGCCTCGAAGATACCGTGGTTTGGCGTAATGAAGGCCCGTTGCTTACGCACGGATACCTCCCACCGTATTTTGCCCCTACCTGGCTGATTAGCTTGTGGTCGGATTCGAGCAACAAACCTCCCCCGGGTAATCGACTAGTTAGGAGTCATCTAGGTCTAGGTCAACCTTAACATAGGCTTGGTTTTGATTTTTTATTTTCTTTTTGTTTGTTGTTTGCTTTTTCTTTTCTGTTTGTGATTGTTTGTGAAATGGAATTCAACAATAACAATTCTTTCAATCCTAAAGTGAATCCATATTTCACACCGACCCCATTTTTCGAATAATTCCAACCCAGTTTTTCACAATATGAGCCAACCAAATACACCAGGTTGGACTTATCTGAATCAATACAACCCATACCCACAATCTTATGACTATAATTTTCAAAATAATTTCAATCTTCACAGAGTCAATGGGGATTCACCTCCCCCAAGTTAAATTTTCAACCTCCTTGTCCACCGTGTCCACCTTGTCCACAATTTACACAATATTCATTCCCCGATTTCACTTCCTATACTCCTTTTTCTGGACCTCCCATTGAAGAAAAATTCGAGTTAGAAAAGAGTATAGAAGCCAACCTACAAGAGGCCAAGCGACAACGTCAGAAAATGTTGGCCTCTCCAATTTCACAATATTTTCAAGAGTCTTACTCAGTTCCACCTTCTCATAATGAACAACCATCTGCCCTGGAAACGAGTAAGGAACTCTTGTGTGAGTCCAAGCTTCAA
This sequence comes from Agave tequilana, assembly GCA_038442645.1. Lineage (NCBI taxonomy): Eukaryota > Viridiplantae > Streptophyta > Magnoliopsida > Asparagales > Asparagaceae > Agave > Agave tequilana. The sequence continues at coordinate 31,170 of JAVJIF010017184.1, read as the reverse complement.
TCTCAAAACATTTTGGACTCACATTCTTCACAAATTTCCAGAACCAAGATTCTTATACTCCCATTCTAGAGCATCCACTTGAAGAAAAATTAAGTCTAGAAAAGAGTATAGAAATCTTACAGGAGTCTGCGTTACAATTTCAAACTTCTTCTCAGTATATTGATAGGTTGGAAACACAATTGAGTAAATTGGTCAACATTTATAAGAATGAAGAAACTCTCTCTTCTCCACCTTTGACCAATTCAAATATCTCTAATTCTATCAATTTGACCCATAACTCTTGTTGTTTTGAAAACCAAGATTCCTACACTCCTTTTCTAGAACAACCACTTGAAGATACATCACATCTAGAAAAGAGTATAGAAGTCTTGCAAGAGTCTGCACTAAAATTTCAAAAATCTTCTACTAAGTCTATCTATAGGTTGGAAACACAATTGAGTCAAGTGGTTAGCATTCATAGGAATGAGGAAACTCTATCTTGTCAACCTTTGACCAATTTTGCTATCCCTAACTCTATTGATCTGACCCAGGACTCTTATCATTTTGAAAATCAAGTTTCAATTTCAGCACACCCATCTGAATTTGTCCAAACTTCAAATCCCATTGACATTTTGGCAAGTTATCCTTTTCTTGAAATTGAAGTTGAGCATGAATATGATCTTGAACTTCCACTTGTCATTTTGCTATCCCTAACTCTATTGATCTGACCCAGGACTCTTGTCATTTTGAAAATCAAGTTTCAATTTTAGCACACCCATCTGAATTTGTCCAAACTTCAAATCCCATTGACATTTTGGCAAGTTATCCTTTTCTTGAAATTGAAGTTGAGCATGAATATGATCTTAAACTTTCACTTGGTAATTCAATTTCACTTCCTGATTCAATATTGATTGAGGTGTTTTTACTTGATTTCAGGCCTTTTCCTAGTCAGTTTGGATCCAGTGCCAGTCCATTGTGAAATTGAATCACCAATCTTTTATGATCATCATATTGAACTTGACCAATTTCATACTTTTGAAAGTCCCATTGATAATTTGGCAAGTTCTCATTTTTATGGAATTGAACTCAATGAGGAATATGACTTTAATCCTCAAATTTGTGATCCAGTTCAACTTCCTGAATCAATATTGACTCCAATTTTGTTACCCAAATTGAGTAACATTTTAGAGTCAGTTTTGGTTCCCATACCTGTTATTCTTGAACTAAAATCACCAACCTTAGGAAGTCACATTCCATCATGGGGAAATGAATGTGGACTTGAGCTTCATCTTCTTGATTTAGACCCACTTCTTGAACCAATCTCGACTCCTGAGCCTTTACTTGACTTAAGTCTTTTTCCTGAGTCAGTATTAGTTCTTGTACTTCCTGAGTCCAAATCTATCATTTCATTCTGGGACAAAGGTCTTCATAAATTTGACTCTGAAATTATTTTAAAATTTTGAAAATTAGATAGGGTTAAATTCTTAATAAAAATCATACATATATACATCATTCTAGTGGGTTGTATTTTAGAGGTCTCTGGTGGGTTCCTCCGGATTCCATGCACATTGGATTGGGCCGCATTTCGTGGACCAATCAGACCACCACCGGAACACCACCTTGAGGTGATTTTTCCTTCCCTCTCTATTTGTTTCATGTATACATACATCACGATGCATTGAGGACAATGCATGAGATAAGTGTGGGGGTGGGTTTACTAACATAGAGTTTTTAGATTTTCTTTCTTTTACACTTCTTTTTAGGATACTTTTAGAAATTTTTCCTTTTGTATGTATAGGATTTTTCTCTTTCTTTAAAAACTTTTTGAAATAAGAGACAAAATTTTGATCTATTTTTAAGAAAATTAAGATGATCTTAAAAATTAAGAAAGCCTTAATTATGACATCTTAAGCCTAGTCAAAATAATGGATCTTGTTTAAAATTATAGGCTAAGTAAGATAAATTGGAGAGATAGTTTTATCTTGAATTTTTTACCTTAGATAGTATACACTTCACACTAACACAATTTTTAGGATAGAAACAAAGATCTAAAATGCTATAAAGCAAAAACAAAGAAAAAAATATAAATGAATAAAGAAAAATCACTTATTAAGCTGGATAATTATGTCTCAAGAAGCATGATTATTCACGCCTAACGGTGGTCAAAGAAACAAATAATCCCCCTTAGTTTTGTGGCCTTGTTTACTCGAGTCCTTAAACCCGAGGGATGTTTTCTCATCTGGCGCCCTAAAACAGTCTGGTCTGGGAGTCATCGGTTAAAGGCTCACTATCCGGGTAAATTAGAAAGCCTAAGAAAACTAAGGGAAGGAAAAAAAAGAAGAAAAAAAAAATATATATATATATATATATATATAATATATATATAAATAAATAAATGGCTAGATGGTTAGAGTTAAAATCCCAGAAATCTTCACTATCACAAAGTATATATTATCTAGGTTTTATGAAAGATAAAATATTCAATCCAATTTTGAATTCTTACCTTAATTGAAGATAAAATCTTGCATAGAGACTAAGTTTAAGGAAGAATAATTTTTGGTGGACTTATGACCTTAGATCACTTATATTTTTGCAAAAAATATTTCGTAAACTTGTCTCTCTTACAAAATACATTTTAAAAATAATAACATTTGTTTTCTTCTTTATGGATTTTGTGGGTGCAATCCGCTGAAAACCCTCAGGAGACAACACTCCTCCTCTAGGGGTAACCTAAAGGTTTAACGGTTTGTTGCACACGCTCAGTGAAATCGCGTCACCTGCGAAAATGGTATAATAACATATGTAGTATAGTTTTTCTTTTCTTATTTTGCTCGAGACGAGCAAAAGATAAGTGTGGGGGCGTGATTAGTCTACAATTCTGCATTATTATATCGCATTTCCCTACCGACTTATGAATAAAATGTCAGTCTAAACCGTGTTTTGGTCTCTCTTACAGATAGATCAAGAGTTTAAGGGCAAAGGAGTAATAAGAGCTTAATTAACCCCATTTTCGGGTAATTAATTCCGGATTTCTTGGAGACCAAGCAAGGAAACATCTAGAAGATGTATTGAATCTAGACCTTTGCTCACGTCAGACGAATATTTGGGCGAAAATACCAGAAATGGAATATACCAGGAAAGTCCTAGAAGCTAGAGGAAGAGTCTCACCAAAATCAGGGACTTTTGTCCTGGTATTGCCGCGGATCTGCGGCAATAGCCGCGGTTCCGCAGCAATTGAGTGGAGCCACGCGTCGATTTTCGTGTCGTCTTCTAGAAGTCCTTCATGCCTATAAAAACCCCTGCAGAGGCCCTAAACGAAGCAGTTTTTGATTTTAGGCTAGGATTTTTATGTTTTAGTGTAGTATAGGTAGGTGTTCTTCATTTCTTTTATTTTGTATTATTATTTCATTTTTAGATCTTGTAGTACGGCTGAGAGATTCAGAGAGAGATAGAGAGGGATTGATGTAATAGATGGTGATAATCTATGTAAAGGTGCCTCCTTTCTTCTCCAATGTAATCTTCTTCATCTTCTACATGATGCTTGGCTAATCTTTTCTTCTCATGGCAATCTAACTACTAACCATTAACCATCTAACCAGTTACTTGATAATCCACATGAATCTAATAGCCTCTATAAGGCCTTGCTCTTGCAAAAGCCATTGATGGCTCATGATGATGGATTCTAACATTCTAACATTTCTGACATCTAACCCACTAACTTTCTAACTTGTAATGTCTTCTTTATTTCATGCTCACCTCTAACCGGTTTTGATAATTTAATAGTACCTTGCAACTTATTATGTGGTATTGATGTGTTGTTTGAATGTAGAAGAACAATCTTATGAGCTATGCTTTGTATCGTCTCTTGAAGCCAAAGATTAGTGATGGGCGAGGATCCATGTGAGGCAACTATCACTAAGAGGTTAGCATGGTTAGTGGAGCAATTGGTAGTTAGTAGCTATGAGCTTTATTTTATCTTGTTTTAAAAGTCAATTTCAAAACACTTCTTTTATCTTTTCATCGTGTTTTCACCATCTTCTTTGTTTAACCTTTGTTTCTTTACCATATGCTTCATCTTCTTTTCTATTTGTTTTCCAAACCTCTTCTCTTTTATTTTCACATTGCCGCTTTCATCGCATCTCCTCGCCTACCACATTCTGGATTTCCTTTTCTTTTCTTTTCTTTTTGTAATTCTTTAACAAAGAAGTACTGTTAACATAACACGTGAATAAAGACTGTTAATGCTTCTATCGCCTCCCGTCCCTGTAGATTTGACCCGTTGAGCCAATGCTATAACAAAAGTATCGGGGGAACATTAGCACATACAAGCTTTTACATTGATTTCATAAACTACACATTTTAAGAGTGTTGGTTCTGCCCCGATCAATTAACTCATGTAGTTATAGTACTAATGATCTTGTGTTCATTTAGTCTCAGTTATTTGATCAAGATCTTAGTAGGTGTTTAGCTTCAACAAAGGATTTAAAGTCAAGTTTTAGAGCTAGCACGTGTTGATTCAAGAGCTCGCGCATCAAGATCGCATCAAGTACTCAAGAAGAGTCTAGCTCATTAGATCAAGGTTTGGACCAAGTCAAGAAGGAGAAGAAGATTTTCAGAAGACTTGTGTCGGGTTTTTGTAAGTGTCAAGATTTGATTTTAGATAAAATGTAAAGGATAGATTAGTTAGTGGATTGCTCAAGTTCAATACACTTACACACAAGATTTATATGTGTTTCATAAAAGAGTTTTTGTTTTAGAAAATACCGTTTTGATTTTTAAGCTCCAAAGTATACATGTGTTTTACCAAAACTATTTTAGAGCTTATTGTCAAAAATATAGATATTTCATCATATATGTGTAGTGGATCATATGCATACACACTAAGCTTCAATAGTGTTTAAAATATCTTATTTTTGTATTTGGAGGAGTTTTGAAAAAAATCGGTTTTCAATTTGGAAAAATCGTTTTTGAAAAATACATATTTTGTTTAAGGCAGAACATCTATATTACAAAAATAGTTCAAAATATTTGAAATATGTTTTGATTTTTAATCAAACATGTTTGTATATCAAAGTATATTACTGAACTTATTTTTGTAGATAATTTTATGGGATTTTATTGAGGTAAAAAGACAAGTTTTTAATCCCTGAAAAATGTTGGACTGGCCTTCTGCCGGTCGACCGGACGGTCGACCGAGCCAGAAGTCGGTCGACCGCTCCGGTTGACCGATGTGCACAAACGTGCACAGCATGGGCCGGTCGACCGCTCGGTCAACTGACAAAGAGTCTGTGCTCTCTGTAAATGGCCCCGGTCGACCGCTAGGTCTTTGCCCAGTTTTCGGTCGACCGGCCGGTTGACCGACTTTCCCAACGGTCGAAAATCTGACTGTTGGCGGTCGACCGGGCGGTTGATCGACAGCAGGATTTTCCTGCTGAGTTATCCCCAACGGCTAGTTTTTGGAGGCCTATATATTGGGGACCCCTTGGGCTGTTTTCTACAAGATTTTAAGAGAGTTTTTGGGATAGTTTTTTCCACCTATCTCAGTGGTTTTCTCCACATGTTTTAGAGCCAATATTTCTAAATCAAAAGGAGAGCTTATCAAGAGGTTTTCAAAAGTGATTTCTTGAGTTTTTCACCACCAAATCAATCCTAATTTTTCTCACACATACTTGAGCTTTCCATTACTATATCATTCCTATAGGAGAGTTGTTGTGAGAGTTTTTTTAGGTGATCAAAGTGTTTAGATCACCAAAGTGTTCATCTTGTATTTGAGGAGGCGGACTTGCGGGTTCGCGTTGTTTCGAGTTCTTGTGGGAGGTCGGTGTAGAGGTGCGGCCTTGGCAAGCTAGTGTGCTTGCGCGTGTTTGTTCTTGCGGGGATAAGTGAGGGGACTAGTGAGTCTAAGGAGTTCTAGTGTGAACTCGTTGTAGGTGTTGCGGCATCGAGTGATCCGGTGGGATCAGTTTTTAGTGAAAATCATTCATAGTGTTGAAGACGGGGACGTAGAGCAAGGGTGCTCGAACCTCGAAACAAATCTCCCGTGTTTGTGATTGCTCTCTCTATCTCTCACCTGTGTTTATATCTTGCATGTTCTTCTTGCTTATATCTCTTATATGCTTGATATATTGTGTGCTTAATTATTATATGCTTGAGATTATTTGCTCACACTTGTATTCAACCAAGAGAGCCATAGCGGTACCTCAACTCTTATCTAGAGGAATCTTGAGGAGATAGTCCAGAGCCCTTCGCTGGGAATTCGGCTATACTCTTGTATTATACCTTGTGTGTTTAGCATAATAGTTTTTGGTTTGCTTAAATAGTTTTAATTCTGCATTAATTCATCATTAGATTAGCTAGTCACCTATTCACCCCCCTCTAGGTGATTTCAATTGGTGTCAAAGCTTGGTGCTCTTGATTTGGGTCTAACAACCTAGAGTTAAAGATCCTCAATTTTAGCTGATCACAATATTTGTACACACACATGGATTTCATGTCACCTCCTATGTTTGACATTCTTAACATCTAAACTTGGAAGGTAAAGATGTCAATGTACCTCAAAGCCCTAGGTATTCATGTTTATTTTGCCACTATTAAAGATTCATATTGTTTAAATGGCAAAACCTTAAGGCTAATGCAAAAGCCATCCATGCATTAAAGAGTAACCTAAATGATGAATATTTATCTAGGGTTGCTAATTTTGATTCGGCTTTCGTAGTGTGGAACACTTTAGTCTCCCTTGGCGAACAAAAGCAATACTATACAGGAGAGTGACTCGGATGATGGAAGTGATGCTTCCAACTTGTGCTACATAGTCCAAGGGGATAACCCCTTGAGGTAAATTTCGAATCCGAGCTAGAAGAAGATATTGACATGTCTTATGATGAGCTTGCATCTTTTTGTCAATAACTTCTTGAAAAATATGACTTGCTTAAAAAAGAAAATTAGAAATTGAAAAATAAATTTGATTCCATGTTAAAAGAAAAGATTCTTTTCAAAATAAATTGGAAAATATTTCAAAAGAAAATGACAAGTTGAAAAAGGACAATATTTCCTTGACTTCTAAATTAAATGATCTTTGCGAAGGAAATACTTCTTTGAAAAATAAAATTATTTTTGTGAAAAAGGAAAAAAATTGCTTTGGAAGAAAACAACTCTTTGAAAAGAATAATTGTTTCAAAAGAAAGGAAAATATTTCTAAAATGAAAAGGAGCGTTGATTCTCATTCTCACCATGCTTTTCATGCCACCATTGATAATAATGAGATTCAAGATTTTAAAAATAGAATAAATTGTTTCAGCTCAACTTTGAGCAATTGTGCATTTAATCATAATAGATTGGAAACCTTGTTTCAAAAGAAACAAGCTCCATATGTTCATGCACATCACCCACAACATACATATACACACTTTGCATATCAAGATCACACTCATTCTCATGTGCATACTAGAGTGTGCAAATGTACACATTGCGGCCGTAAAGGCCATTTAGCAAAGTTTTGTTATGATAGAGTAAATTCTCCAAATTTTGCTAATAAAATGTTTGGGTTCCTTATGATGCTAACCCCCGTGGAACCAAAAGAAAATGGGTACCAAAATTCCCACCATTTGTATTTGATATAGGTGTGGACTCTCACATGACGTGAGAGGGTTGGTGCCTTGGTGGTGGATGCATGAGCTTGATGAACACTCTAATTGATGCACCGCTATCAAGGAAGATTGGTGGGAGGACCACCATGTTTTGGAGACTTAGAGAATAGTTCATATAGTTTGGTAACTATCTCTAAACTCTTATTTTAGTTTACATGCTTTGATATAAGTATATTTAGCATGTTTTAATTTCAATGCTTATTATATTAAATGATCATGTTTTGATTTTGTGCTTCATGTGGTGAATACTTGTTTAGATGAATTTTTCATAAAAACTTGTGTATATACTTGTACAAGTAATGAGCAACAATTGATTCTTATATGTTTGTACTTCATTGTTCATTTGTACTCATTGCATGTACATGTATAACTTAGTTTTGATGATTCTTTCACTTATACATGATTTCTCTATTCTTGTATATGTTTTTGCTTCATGTATATGTAATGTTTGTCCAAATCTAATAAATATACATGTATACCTTTGAGTCACTTGCCTTCATGCAAATACCATTATGGACTCATCTGTGTTTAGGATATGTATGTAAATTGTTAGTTTTGGATAAAAACATATATATACCTTGAAGTTTATTTTTAATGAAAAATGAATTTTTATAATTTTCACATGTTTGATGTTTTGAGCCTCATTGATCATTTTCATGAATATGCTATTCACATGATACTTGTGCACTCACATTAGTTTTTTGTTTACTCATGACATTATTTCATGAGCACATTTTTGAGCTTTATAGATTTTGAGTGTCACTCTTGTGTTTTTAGCACGTTTCATGATAGACATATGATTTGGTTTTATGTTGAAGGATCTTTAACTAGTTTTTCAAAAATTACTTTATACTAGTTATTTATTCTTCAATTGGTAGAGTTTTCAAATTATGCTAAAATATTTTCAAACTCTTATTTTCGAAAACCCCTACCAACCAACGGGCGGTTGGATGGGTGACCATGCCTTGTATGCTCTACATTGAACATCTTTTTAATATGTGCATGAATAGGGTGGATAGTTATGAGTATTACACATGATCTTAATGACATTTTCATTTTTGTATACTCATACATGTTTTCTATATATATATATATATATGCTTCTATTTCAACAATATCAATTTCAAATGGTATTTTCGTTTTCATATATATATATAATTTGTTTGTGCATGATTTTACTATAACCTTACATGTTTAAAGCACAAATTTGGTTTATGCTAGCTTGAATAATTTTTAAATATTAATTGGTATCTAAATAAGCTTATGCATTGTTTTCAATTGGTATTTCAATTAATATCAAAATATACTTCATATTTTACCTTTTAATTGGTATCAAAAATTTACAATGTTTCAATTTCAATTGGTATCAAAAATTTTGTTTGTTTCAATTGGTATCAAAAATTTTGTTTATTTACAAGTGGTATCAACTTATGTTTTTGTCAACTATAATTTGATTTCATTAGTATCAAAATTTGTTTTGTTGACTTAAGAAATTAAAATTTTGTTTTAAAAGTGAATTAAAAATGTCTTGATGTGTATTGCCTATATGCAAGGGGAGCTTAACATCTCTTCAATATATAGATTCATGTTGAGTGTATCTTGTATTGAGGAGGTTGACATCTCTTCTTTATGTGATACACATGTGTAGGAGGAGCTTAACATCTCCACTTATGCATTTTATATTATGCTTTATGTGAGTTACGGTTTTGTCATCCCTTCATCATGTAATGCATGTATGCAAGGGAGTTAACTTCACGTCTCTCTCTTTATGAATGTATATCGCATATATATCTTTATTGTTTGATTTATTTTCGCCCCTTTGTTGATGATTTGACAAAAAAGGGGAGAAGTATTTTGGAGTTTATATATGCAAGTTTATTTCATTTCCCTGTTTTATACAAAAAGGGGAAGAAGGATTTTGAGAGTTTATGCATATTGTTTTGTTTATGCAAAATGGGGAGAAGATTTTTGGAGTTTATGCATGTTTATCTCCTTATTTATGCATAGATGTTTGTTTAGTTTTATGAACTTTATTGAATATATTTATGTTTATTGTTATGCATGAGTTAAGGGGGAGCTTTTATGAAGCTTATCTTTAATCCATGCATATATAACTCCATGAGTTTTGTCATCATCAAAAAGGGGGAGATTATTGGTCCAAAGGCCCACCACTCTTGTTTTGATGATGATTAACTCATGTAGTTATAATACTAATGATCTTGTATTTATTTAGTCTCTGATATTTGATCAAGATCTTAGTAGGTGTTTAGCTTCAACAAAGGATTTAAAGTCAAGTTTTAGAGCTAGCACGTGTTGATTCAAGAGCTCGCGCATCAAGATCGCATCAAGTAATCAAGAGGAATCTAGCTCATTGGATCAAGGTTTGGACCAAGTCAAGAAGGAGAAGAAGATTTTCAGAAGACTTGTGTCAGGTTTTTGTAAGTGTCAAGATTTATTTTTAGATAAAATGTAAAGAATAGATTAGTTGGTGGATTGCTCAAGTTCATATACACTCACACAAGATTTATATGTGTTTTCATAAAAGAGTTTTTATTTTAGAAATACCGTTTTGATTTTTAAGCTTCAAAGTATACACGTGTTTTACCAAAACTATTTTAGAGCTTAATTGTCAAAATCATAGATATTTCATCATATATGTATAGTGGATCATATCCATACATGCTAAGCTTCAAAAGTGTTTAAAATATCTTATTTTTGTATTTGGAGGAGTTTTGAAAAAATCGGTTTTCAATTTGGAAAAATCATTTTTGAAAAATATAGATTTTTATTTAAGGCAAAACTTCTATATTACAAAAATAGTTCAAAATGTTTGAAATATGTTTTTATTTTTAATCAAACATGTTTGTTTATCAAAAGTATATTACTGAACATATTTTTGTAGATTTTTAGTGATTTTATGGGATTTTATTGAAGGTAAAAAGACAAGTTTTTAATCCCTGAAAAATGTTGGACTGGCCTTCTGCCGGTCGATCGGACGGACCGCTCCGGTCGACTGATGTGCACAAATGTGAACAACATGGGGCCAGTCGACTGCTTGGTCGACCGATAGAGAGTCTCTGCTCTCTGTAAATGGCCCCGGTCGACCGGGCGGTCGACCCTTAGGTCTTTGTCCAGTTTTCGGTCGACCGGCCGATCGACCGACTTTCCCAACGGTTGGAAATCCGACCGTTGGCGGTTGACTGAGCAGTCAACCGACAGCAGGATTTTCCTGTTGAGTTGTCCCCTACGGCTAGTTTTTGGAGGCCTATATATTGGGGACCCCTTGGGCTGTTTTCTACAAGATCTTAAGAGAGTTTTTGGGCTAGTTTTTCCTACCTATCTCAGTGGTTTTCTCCATATGTTTTAGAGCCAATATTTCCAAATTAATAGGAGAGTTTATCAAGAGGTTTTCAAAAGTGATTTCTTGAGTTTTTAACCACCAAATCAATCCTAGTTTTTCTCACACATACTTGAGCTTTCCATTGCTATATCATTCCTATAGGAGAGTTGTTGTGAGAGTGTTTTTAGGTAATTAAAGGATTTAGATCACCAAAGTGTTCATCTTTTATTTGAGAAGGCGGACTTGCGGGTTTGCGTTGTTTCGAGTTCTTGTGGGAGCTCGGTGTAGAGGTGCGGCCTCGGCAAGCTAGTGTGCTTGCGTGTGTTTGTTCTTGTGGGAACAAGTGAGGGGACTAGTGATTCCAAGGAGTTCTAGTGTGAACTCGTTGTAGGTGTTACGGCACCGAGTGATCCGGTGGGATCAGTTTTTAGTAAAAATCATTCATAGTGTTAAAGGCGGAGACGTAGAGCAAGGGTGCGCGAACCTCGAAACAAATCTCCCGTGTTTGCGATTGCTTTCTTTATCTCTCACTTGTGTTTATTTCTTGCATGTTCTTCTTGTTCATATCTCTTATATGATTGATATATTGTGTGCTTAATTGTTATATGCTTGGGATTGTTTGCTCACACATGTATTCAACCAAGAGAGTCATAGCGGCACCTTAACTCTTATCTAGAGAAATCTTGAGGAGATAGTCCCCTTCACCGGGAATTTGGCTACATTCTTGTGTTATACCTTGTGTGTTTAACATAATAGTTTTTAGTTTGCTTAATAGTTTTAATTCCGCATTAATTCATTATTAGATTAGCTAGTCACCTATTCACCCCCCTCTGGGTGATTTCAGATCGATGCCAAGCCGATTGGACATTGTTGACATCGTGATGCATGATGTCAATATGGAAGAAATAAAGTTAAAAACTTCAGTTTTAGCTTTATCACTCTTCTCATGATCAGGTTAACATACGAGGGTGTTTGTTTGGACATAAAAGCCGTAAAAGACCGTAATTCGTAAATGACTTACAACCCAGTTACAATTACGACGTTTGTTTGGACCGTAATTCGTAAAAGACTTACGCAACCCAACTACCACTCACTTGCAACCCAACTACCACTCACTTAAGACCACTTACATTTAATTTTGTGGTCATGCAAATTTGTATTATTTTTTATGTTAATATTACTTTTTTATTATTTAGCATTTTTAGTATTATTTTGCAATATTAAAAATTTTTAAATCACCAAATAGTTAATTTTGTGGTCAACTTTTCCACTTACGACTTACACACTATGACAACCAGACATCGTAAAACACAATACACTTTCCCACTTACAACTTTATATTACCAACCAAATACCGTAAAACTTACATGTATGTAACTTATTTATAACTGTAAAAGCGTTTACCAGTTATGACTTACGAATTACGACAACCAAACAGACCCTACACCTTTAATCAAAGTTTCACCCTGATCAATCAGATGCATTAGCGTTTGAAATCCAAGATGTTCAGAAGAGCGCCAAAGAAAAGCTTCTTCCTTCAGTGGATCACATCGTGGTCGATTGATGCCAAGCCGATCGGACATTGTTGACATCGTGATGCATGATGTTAATATCGAAGAAATAAAGTTAAAAAATTCGGCTTTAGCTTTGTCACTCTTCTCATGATCAAGTTAACACTACACCTCTGATCAAAGTTTCACTTTGAGCAATCAGATGCATTAGGGTTTGAAATCCAAGATGTTCAGAAGAGCGCCAAAGAAGAGCTTCTCCCTTCAACGGATCACATCGTGGTCGATCGATGCCAAGCCGACCGGACATTGTTGACATCATGATGCATGATGTCAATATCGAAGAAATAAAGTTAGAAACTTCAGTTTTAGTTTTGTCACTCTTCTCAAGATCAGGTTAACACTGCCCCTCTGATCAAAGATTCATCCTGATTAATCAGATGCATTAGGGTTTGAGATCTAAGATGTCTGGAACAGTGCCAAAGAAGAGCTTCTTCTTTCAACGGATCACATCATGGTCGATCGATGCCAAGCCGATCAGACATTGTTGACATCGTGATGCATGATGTCAATATCAAAGAAATAAAGTTAAAAACTTGGGTTTTAACTTTGTCACTCTTCTCATGATCAGGTTAACACTACACCTCTGATCAAAGCTCCACCTTAATCAATTAGATTAATTAGGGTTTGAGATCCAAAATGCTTGAAAGAGCGCCAAAGAAGAGCTTCTTTCTTCAACAGATCATTTCGTGATTGATCGATGTCAAGCCTGTTAGCCCAGAGGCCCTTCACTCTAGTTTTGATGATGATTAACTCATGTAGTTATAGTTTACTAATAATCTTGTGATATTTAGTTTCAGATATTTGATCAAGATATTAGTAGGTGATTAGCTTCAACAAAGGTGTTTTTGGAGCTTTCACATGTTGATTCAAGAGCTCGAGCGTCAAGATCGCATCTAGTACTCGGTTGGAGTCAAGCTCGTTGGATCGCGTTTGGATCGAGTCGGCTTGGAGACGGAGTTCTACAAGAAGACCTCGATTTGTTTAGTTTAAGATTATATTTAGATCTTGTGTAAAGGTAGATAGTGTTGATATGCTCAAGTTCATAATACACATACAAGTTTAAAGTTTCATGTTTTAGTTTTTCGGTTTAACCGATCTTGGTTTTCATGTCAAAAATATAGATATAATATCTTTCATGTATATTGGATTCTATCCATATAAAACATGCTTAAAAGTTGTTTCAATATCATGTTTTTGTATCTACATGTGTTTTGAAAAAATCAGATTTTCATTTCAAAAATTCAAGTTTTGAAAAATACAGTTTTTGGTTTAAGGCAAAATTTCAATATCACAAAAATGGTTCAAATTGTTTGAATATGTGTTGAATTTTTTATCACACATATTTGTGTTTCAAAGATAATATAAGAACTAATTTTTGTAGAATTTATGTGTTTTTATGAGATTTTATGTAAGTCAAAATACCTAAGTTTTTAATCCCTAAATACCTGGACCTGGCCTTCTGCCGGTCGACCGGACGGTCGACCGCTGCAGAAGTCGGTCGACCGGTCCGGTCGACCAACGTGCACGAACGTGCACGCCAGTTTGAACTGGTGGGCCGTCGACCGGGCAGTCGACCGTTCGAGAGCTCTGCTCTCTGGAAATGCCCCCGGTCGACTGGCAGAGAGCTCTGCTCTCTGTATCCAGTTCCGGTCAACCGGGCGGTCGACCGGCCAGAGAGCCGTTGCTCTCTGGATCCAGGTCCGGTCGACCGGGCAGTCGACCGGCAGTCCAATGTCACAAAAATAACCGTTGGGCCGGTCGACCGGGCGGTCGACCGGAAAGGCAAAATTGCCCTTTCCTGGCTGCCAACGGGCAGATTTATTTGGGGCTGTAAATACCCCATATTTGAGCTGGTTTTAAACAAGTTTTTAGAGAGCAAAATTTTCAATCTTTACAAGTGTTTTACAGCAAGTTTTTAAAAGAGTTTTGGGCTTAAAGATTTGATCTTTATTTTGTTTTAAAGGGTTGGAAAAATTAAAGAAAAGAAAAGTCTTTGGGAATTAGTTTGATCTTCATTTATATTTCTATCTAGAGTTTTTCCCTAGAGTTTTATTTGTGATTTTGATTTTCAAACTCTTTATTTTCTCACACTTGAGCTATCATATCTATCCTATCTATAGGATCTTTATTTTTATGGGAAAAAGTTGTTTGTGGTCTTTGTGATCACCAAGTGTTGTATACCCTCCATACCTTGTGATATCCCTCTAGTGAGAGGTGATTGTGTTGATATCCCTCTAGTGAGAGGTGATTGTGTTGGAATCCCTCAAGTGTGAGGTGATTGTTGCTGGTGTTGGCTTTGAGCCGAATCCCTCTAGTGAGAGGTTGATTGTTGTTTGGCTAAGTGCCCATCCCTCTAAGTGTAGAGGTGATTTGTGTTGTGCCTTGCCTCTAGTGAGAGGTTGTATTGGTTGAGAGAGGAGTTATGTACTCCCGGTTGTATTTGCCCAAATCCTCAGTGGAGCTTCCCTGTGTGGGAAGTCCTGTGTGGACGACTTAGTGAAAATCCTTCTGTGTGAAGGCAGGGACGTAGAGCTGGGTGCTCGAACCTCGAAACATATCGTTGTGTTTGCGTTTGATCTACTATCTCTAAACTCACTCTCTTATATTGTACCTTGCATTGTTTCATATTGCTCATTCATACTTATATGCTTGGTTTGTTTGTTTGTGTGCCATACTTGTGTTAAACAAGAGAGCTTCACATAGCACCTCAACTTTTATTTAGAAGAAGCAAGAGGAGTTAGTCCAGAGCCCTTCACCGGGAATTCAGCTACACTCTTTAGTTATACTAAGTGTGTTGCAATTAAGTTTTTAATTCCGCATTATTTGTCACTAGATTAGACTTACACCTATTCACCCCCCCTCTAGGTGTACTTTCAGAGCCGACCGTACATTGGTTACACTATAATTCATGATGTAAATATTGAAGAAAGGACAAAGTCAAAATGTCAAGTTTTAGCCTTTACATTCTTCTCTAGTATGTATACGCATATCCAAAACCTCCGACGGCTAAAGGATAGGGGAAACTGTTGGCATTTAAGCCCAACGAAAAATCCTTGACAACTCATCATGCTGAGGGGAATAGCATGGCTAGCCCAACTCAAGCGGTAATTTATAAAGGTATATCAAATCCGTTGATAGCTGAGGGTTGCTAAAAAATCCTAAGGGACCTTATCCCGCATTCCCCTCTAAAATCCCTTACCAATTCCTATCTATGAATGGTAGGACTACAAAAAGCTGTAATTATTTCCCCAGCGAAATAATTACAGATCAAACCTGTCAAGTTAACATTATACCTCTGACATACCCACCGCTGTTAAGTTAATATTATATCTCTAACAGTGACTTCCCTCAATCTCCCTAGCGGATAAAAAAAATTTCACTTATCAGTTCTCTTTAATAGAATGACCAGTCCACAAAATTACTCAAATCACAAAATTTCCCGATCAGGTTAATATCACACCTCTGACCAAATTGTTCATATCGCAATATAAATTCCTATCAAGTTAATATTATACCTATGACAGTGATCCTCTCGATTTTCCTACCGAAAACAAGTTCGATGCTAAGTTTAAATATCACACCTCTAACATCCATTTCATTGTTAAAGTTCAATACTACACTTATGACAATGATCTTCCCTCGAGCTTTCTCACTGAAACTAAGATGTCAAACGCTAAGTTAATATCAAACCTGTAGCATTCACCTCGCAGTCATGTTAACACTAAATTTATCACAATGATTTTCTCAGTTTTCTCAATGAAAACAAAATCTCCTTGATGCTAAGTTAGTATCATCCCTCTAGCACATATATCCTTGTCAAGTTAATATCACATCTCTGATAATTCAATTTGCTTTCAATCGTAAGTTCAAACCCGTCACTTTAACATTACACCTCTGACGGCAAAAAATTTCATAAATCCCTAGTGGATTTGATCAGGGGAAAATCGCGCACAAAAAATGTCATTTTGAAATCAAGAGTTAAAGTGTGTGCGCTTTAGCTTCCTTGATACTTCTGTTATAGCATAGAGGCTAAACGGATTGAATTCATAGGGACGGGAAGCAATAGAAGCTTTCACAGTATGTTCACGTGTGTGTTAAAGTATTTTCAACATTTTAAAGAATCAAAAGAAAAGAAAATGAAGAATGAGAAGAATACGGTGGAAACAAAGAATTGGGAAACATAAAAGAGAATTGTGTTTTTGGGTTTTTAGAACAAGTAGATAGAAAAGACAAAAAGAGATACAAGAAAGCTTATGGCTACTAACTACTAATGGCTCCACTAACATGCTAACCTCCTAGTGATAGTTGCCTCACATGTATCATTGGCCAACACTAGTCCTTGGTTTAAGAACTTTACAAAGCATGGCTAATAAGATCACTTTCACATCCAAACTCAACAAACAAGATAAAGGTACACTTAAATCATCAAAACTAACCAGAGCAAGCATGAAATAAAGTAATGGTTACTTGTTAGAGAGTTAGATTTTAGAGTGTTAGAATCCATCATCATGAGCCATCAATGGCTCTTGCAAGAGCAAGGCCAAGTAGAAGCTATTAGATTCATGTGGATTATCAAGTAAGAAGTTAGTATAGTTAGTAGTTAGTAGTTAGTTGTCATGAGAAGAAAATTAGATAAACTTGTAAAAAGAGTTAGAGAGATGAAAACAAGTAGAGATAAAGAGAGAACCTTTCATAAAGTGTCACCCTCCATTACAAGCACCCTTGCTTTCATCCTATGTGCTACTCTCTTTCCTATTATATGATCTATAAGAAATAAAAAATATAAAAGTGAAAGAAGAAGAATAACTAACCTAAACTATCCAAAAACTACTTCAAAACTCTCCTCCAAGCTCTTCTTCTTGGATGTCTGCTCAACACTGGATATTTATAGGCAAAGCAGGGCATCATGGTAGATGTACAGAGTCGTGCATCGAAACTCAACGCACGACTCCACAGTATGGCCGCGGAAATGCGACCATACTGTGGCCAGGCGCGCAGCGCTAGGGCGCGAGTCTGGTACTGGAGATATGGGCTATGCATTGACTTCTAGTTTCTGGTTTTCTGCTTCCTGTAGCAGCAGATGGGCTGCCAAATCCAATGGCTCTATTAGGATCTAAAAATCACCAAATAAATGAGATTTTTGATCTTCTTCTTCATCCCACACCATGGACCTAGGAATACACAAGAAAATCATTATTTATCATAATTTTATAGAGAATAAGTGTGAAAGTGTGGTATGAAATATGCAATATTAGAGACTAATCACACCCCCACACTTATCTTTTGCTCGTCTCGAGCAAAACAGAAAATCTAAAGAAATTATTACATCATTTTCGCAGATGACGCGATTGTACTAAGCATGTGCAATAAGCTATTAAACCTCTAATTTTCCCTAGAGGATGAGTTTTGTCTCTTAAGGGTTTTCAGCAGATTACACCCACAAAATCCATAACGAAATAAATCAAATGTTAGTATTCTGAAAACGCATTTTGAACAAAGAAAAGTGTTAAATATTTTTGCGAAAATTTAAGTGATCCATGGTCATAGGTTAATCAGAAATTATTCTTCTTAAACTAAGTCTAAATGCAAAATCTTGTTATAAATTAAATGTAAGAATTTAAAATTGAATCAATTTTTTAATCTTTCATAAAACTCTTAGAAAATATGCACTTTGTGAACTGTGAAGATTTTTGAGATATTGACTCTAACTTTCATGCTATTTATTTATATTAACTTTTTTCTTTCCTTAGTTTTTTTAAGCTTTCTTATTTACCTGGGTAGTGAGCCTTTAGCCGGTGACTTCCAAACCAGATAGTTTTAGAGCACCAGATGAGAAAATATCCCTCAGGCTTGAGGACTCAAGTAAACAAGGCCAAAAAACTTAAAGAGATTATTTTGTTTTTGTTCATCGTTTTAGGTGTGAATAATCATGCTTCCTGAGGCATAATTACCCAGCTTCAATAAGTGATTTTTATAATCATTATATATATATATATATATATATATATATATATTTTATGGCATTTTCAGTCTTTGCTTCAATCCCAAAAATTTGCGTAAGTGTGAAGTGCATATATCTAAGGTAAAAAGATCGAGATCAAATTATCTTTTCAATCTTACTTTCTTATCTCAAAATTTAAACAAGATCTATTATTTTGACTCGGTTTAAGAATTCACAATTGTAGGTCTTTTTAATTCCTAAGATCCTCTTAACTTTCTTAAAAATAAATCAATACTATTTCTCTTATTTCAAAAAGTTTTGTAAAAAGAAAAGAAAAGAGTTTTTATACAAAAGAAAATTTTAAAATTTTCCTAAAAAGAAGTATAAAAAAAATATAAAACAAACTATGTTAGTAAAATATCCCCCACACTTATCTCATACATTGTCCTTAATGCATCGTGAATGTGTATATTTATGAAACAAATAAAAAGGGAAAAATTACCTCATGGTGGTAGTTCCGGTGGTGGTCTAATTGGTCTAGGAAATGAGGCCCAATCAAAATAATATGGATCTCGAAGAAACCCACCAGTGACCTTTCGAATATAACCTATAAAAAGAATGATGAAGTGAATGATCTTATTTAAAAAATTATCCCCACCCAATTTCTAATTTTCAAAAATAATTCTTGAGTAATTTTGTTCAGCACCTTTGTCCAACAATCAAGTGTGTTTTGGGAGATGATTGATTCGGACTCAAATGGAACAGGAATAAAAACCGATACCAACTCAGAAATTTGACTCAGATCAAGTCAAGATTCAAAAGGGGGAGTTGAAATTAGTTCAAAAATGGGGTCCAAACCAAAAAATTGATGTTCACACATTGTTCCCATCAATGAAGTGTAATCATAAAATATTGGTGATTCAATTTCGCGGTGTACTGGAACAGGATTCAATGTTGACTCCGGAATAGAGAAAAAATCTGGTAAAGATACCAGAGTCATTATTGAGTAAAAAAGTGAAATGGAATTACCAACTTGAAGTTCAGGATCACTTTCATGTTCAATTTCAATTCAGGAAAGGGATAACTTGCCAAAATGTCAATGTGATTTTCAAAACTTGGAGTTTGGTCAAGTTCAAATGGGTGTACTGAAATTGAGTCTTGATTTCCAAAATAACATGATTCTTGGATCCAGTCGATAGAGTTAAGGATATAAGAATTGGTCAAAGGTTGACAAGAAAGACTTTCCTCATTCTCATTGATCAATTCACTCATTATTGAGTCTAACCTACTGATAGGTCGGGTAAAAATTTTTTGAGTTTGAATCATGTCTTCCATACTCTTTGCAATTGGTTCTTTTTGAAAAGGTGAGTATGGAAGTTGGTTTTGGAAATTATGGTGAAGTTGTGAGTCCATCAGATTTTACAATTGTTGTTCTGACTCACGTAAGAGTTTCATATTCATTTTCGGGATGGATGGTTGTTCATTTGGAATCAGTGCGACTGAAAAAGATGAGTATGACTCTTGAAAATTTGGTTTAGATGATGAGGCCAACATATTTTGAAATTCTTGTGTTGCTTCACAAAAGACTTCCAAACTTTTTTCTAACTCAGATTTTTCTTCAATTTGATATTCAAGAAAAGGAGTATATGGAGTTTGATGTGGGAAAGATTGTGAATTGAGCAAATTCTAAATTTATTGTTAGGACTCAAACATGGCTTCCATACTCCTTTGCAAATCGGATTTTTTTTCAAAGGGTGATTCTGGAAAAGGAGTATAGTAAGCAAAATTGGGGAATGAATATTGTGAAAATTATGGACAAGGTGGTTGAAAATTTGACTCGGGGAGGTGAATTCCCAAGAACTCTGTGAAGAGTAGAAATTATTTTGAAATTCTTGGTTATAGGATTGGGGGTAGGGTCATATTGAGTCGGATAATCCCAGTCCGGCCTATATGGTTGGCTCATATTGTACATAACTAGGTCAGAGTTATCTGAGTCAAATAAAATTGATGTGAAAAATGGATTCATTTGGTTGGAAAAATTTTAGTTATATTCCATTTTATCACAATAATCACAAAAAAAAATGTCAAACAAACAAACAAAGAAAAAGAAAAAGAAAAAATTTAAAAACAAGCCTACCCTAGGGTTGACCTAGACCTAGACGACTCCTAACTGGTTAGACTGTCCACGGGGGGTATATTGTAGGAATCTGACCACAAGTTAATCGGTTAGGTAGGGGTAAGATCAGTGGGAGGTATTCATGCCGGAGCAACAGGCCTGATTATGCCAAACCACTGTTCTTCAAGGTTTCGCTTCTCAATCCCCAACCTTTAACACTGATTTGATAAGAGTCAAACTCTAACAACTTTCCCCTTAGGTCAATCTCTTAAATAAATTCGAGATGTCCTTAGGGGCCAACATCTAGAACATTTTATTTATGCTTGGGCTATGTGAGTAGGAAGGTGATTTTGGGGTTAAGAGAGGGTAATGACTTTCCCACCTTATGCTGTAACCGGTTATGCCCTTAGTTCAATTCATGCAGGTATGCAATATAAACAAGAATAAAATAGCAAGTAAATCACTCAAGTGTTTGTCCTAAACTATATGCAATGCAATATGTACACCTCCGTTAAGATCACAACAACAAAAAATACAATATATTGGAATTAAAATCGACACGTGTCTATATGCAAATGTCTAAACCATTTTAAAGCATCCAATTTTCATATTTTAGTTCTTAATTATTACAGTACACAGGTAATTTAAACAGAAAAATAGCAGCAGAAGATAGCAATATACAAAGATTACCCAACCATACAAAATTTTTGAAGCACTTGCTCCCTGCTTTCTTGAGCAAGGAGATGCAAGCAAGTGTAGACTTCTGCAATGCTAAAAATTTATCCTGCACACCAAAAATAAAGAAAAACAGTTAACAAAAATGTGAGATCAAACCGTTCCCATCCCCGGCAATGGCGCCAAAATTTGATTTGGGAAAAACCGCGCACAAAAAGTATCATTTTGAAATCAAGAGTTAAAGTGTTTGCGTTTTGGCTTCCTCGATACTTCCGTTATAGCATAGAGGCTAAACGGGTCGAATCCACAAGGATGGAAAGCGATAGAAGCTTTCACAGTATGTTCACACGTGTGTTAAAGTTTCTTCAACGTTTTAAAGAATCAAAAGAAAAGAAAACGAAGAATGAAAAGAATACGGTTGAAACAAAGAAGTGGGAAACATAAAAGAGAAATTGTATTTTTGGGATTTAAAAAAAGTAGAAAAAAAGACAAAAAGAGATACAAGAAAACTCATTGCTACTAACTACTAATGGCTCCACTAACATGCTAACCTCTTAGTGATAGTTGCCTCACATGTAGTTGCCTCACATGTATTATTGATCATCACTAGTCCTTGGTTCAAGAGCTTTACAAAGCATGGCTCATAAGATCACTTTCACATCCAAACTCAACAAACAAGAGCAAGGTACACTTAATCATTAACTAAAGCAAGTATGGAATAAAGTAATGGTAACTTGTTAGAGAGTTAAATGTTAGAGTGTTAGAATCTATCATTATGAGCCATCAATGGCTCTTGCATGAGCAAGGCCAAGTTGAGGCTATTAAATTCATGTGGATTATCAAGTAAAAAGTTAGCATAGTTAGTGGCTAGTAGTTAGTTGTCATGAGAAGAAAATTAGCTAAACATGTAAGAGGAGTTAGAGAGAAGAAAACAAGTAGAGATAATGAGAGAACCTTTTATAGAGTGTCACCCCCATTACAAGCACCCTTGCTTCATCCTATGTACTACTCTCTTTCCTATTACATGATCTACAAGAGATGATAAATACAAAAGAGAAAAATGATAAATACAAAAGAGAAAAAAGAAGGACAACTAACCTAAACTACCCTAAAAACTGCTTCAAAACTCTCCTCCAAGCTCTTCTCCATGGTCATCTGCTGAACATTGGGTATTTATAGGTAAAACAGGGCATCATGGAAGCTGTACTGAGTTATGCGTCGAAACTCAACACACGACTCCGTAGTATAGTCGCGGACGCGTTTCTGCGGCCATACTATGGTCAGGCGCGCAGCGCCAGGGCGTAGGTCTGGTATTTGAGGTATGGGCTATGTATTCACTTCTGGTTTCTTATTTTCTACTCCTTGCAGCAGCAGAATGAGCTTCTAAAGTCAATGGCTCTCTTAGGATCTAAAAATCACCAAATAAATGAGATTTTTGATCTCCTTCTTCATCCCACACCATGGTCCTAGGAACACACAAGAAAATCATTATTTAACAAAATTTTATAGAGAATAAGTGTGAAAGTGTGGTATGAAATATGCAATATTGGAGACTAATCAGGATTAAACTCCACTTGTTATTCTCATCAATAGAATAGAAAGTCCACAAAAATTCATTCACATCACGAGTTCAACTTCTGTCAAGTTAACACCACACTTCTGGCACTATTTTAAAATTCTTTAAATAGAATTACCAAATTTTGAGTTGCTATGTTAATCGTCACCTGTAGCAGTCAAATTCAAATCATTTCGTTTGTCTATTTTTCAAACACAAAAAGAAAATAAAGAAAAAATGAAGATAAAATTCTCACTTTTATTTATATCAAAATTAAAAGTGATGCAAACACTCTCTTATTCAATAAGATAGAGTGTTATAAAATAAGTACAAAAATTTAATCTTGCTTAGCGAGAGACTTTATTTGGTCCTTGAGGCGTTGGATATCCTTTTGGCGTGCCCTCTCAACCTCAGCCAGAGCCTGAACCCTCAGCTCTTTGATCTGATAAAAATTTCTTTGACGCCAACTGCGTCCAAAGAGCTTCTAGTTTTGAAGAATGGTCATCGAGCTTCTTCTGCAACCGATGCTTGGTAGCCTCAAGCTCCTCCTCCTTCTTCTTCTCATTTGCAAGTTTTAGCTCGTGATCTTCAATTAAGGCTTGCACCTTAGCATTCGCTACGCGAGCACTTGCAATGACATCCTTCGCAACCTTAAAAACAACTTCAGATTGATGAAGGTCATCGATTAAGCCCTGATAGCTGGCCTCAAAAGTATCAATATGACAGGTGCACTCAGCTATTCGCTTTTCAATCTCTTTTCGCTCCTCCTACTGTTTGGTGCAGAGGTCCTCTGACACCCGTTGAGCATCAGCAACTGGACTGGCTCTCTCTAGGTTCCTAAGATCTAACGAATATGTACCCAGCTACTCAACTAGTGCCTAGTACACTATGCATGATCAGAACCTCCAGTTTGTCTGATATTTTCAATCTGGTTCTAAAGGAGTGATCGCACAAATTCGAAAGGACTTCGCCCAGAGAGTACCAACTCGATGTAATACTTCATTGTCACAAAAATTGCCCCACTATTTGGAGGGTAAGTTCTTCCATGATATCCATGACTGGTTTCGATATCGGCAGAGCACTTCCTGATCTAGTCTTCACAATGGTGGTAGTGATGCTCTCATAAAGAGGAGGTGGTGCATTCGTCCCTCCTAAGAGTACAGGCAGAAGCTGGACCATCAATTCTCTCATTTTTGAGGTCACCACAAGAATTTCAGAAGTTGAAATTGTGATGGTTTCTTGAGTAGCGACCTCTGCTTGGACTAGTACAATATCTCCTGCAATCATTTTAACTGAACAGTGTCAATAATGGTGCTATAAAAAATATGGGAATATCTTGAGATATTACCAATTCGAGGAGTGGGAGATGGCAAATCATCAAAATGAGAGGACCCTCCAATCGCACGATGAACTCGTTAGAGTTTTCTCAACACTGATCTTGGGAACTTCTGTACGCTGCAGTTGGGTCAGTTCTCCAGTCATATCAGCAATACATGAGGAGGTGTCACCTTTGGCGATAGCAGTAGCCCCTGCAAATATTGACTAAACAAAGTCAGAACGATGCCGGCTAAAAAAACGATGATAATGACTGAGGAAAGAAAGAATACCCTTAGCAATTGAAGTTTCTCCGGATGGTCTGCATCTCCTATTCAGTCAAATGAGAATATTTGCTGGTAACAGGAGCAGAATGCACATTATCTCAGTTAACTTTATCATCGCTTAAGTAATCCAGCTTCTCGCTTGAAAACGAGGATGACACAGGTAGGACTCCTATAGTGGGAAGTTCAGCCCCAACAAGCCCAGCAATGGGACTTCGCTCCGAAACCTCCACTGAAGGCATCATCTTAACTGAGGAGCTCGGTTGGATGTCAGTTGGATCAACACTCATTCCTTGACCTTGAAAGGGAACTCGAAGGAACAACCTCAGTAGACACGGGGACGGGGTCCCCTCTAGTGGGTCTTTCTGTGACTTCCGTTGGCAATGCCTCCGTCGTGATTACTGGAGGACCATTTTTTCGGTGGCTTCTCGAAAGTAGAGGGACCTCAGAGCCTTCATCTTCTTTAGAGCCAGCAAGAACAGACTCAGGGTCTATGATCAGCGAGGAAGTTCCCTGGAAGGAACTTCAGTCATGGGTTCTCGCTGGGTCTCCTTCTTACTCGAAGCAGCCACAGCAGACTGAGATCGAGTACGCTTCACAACTCCTTGTGAGCCTCTTTGATGAGACTCTTCAGTGGGCCTTGCTCCATGTCCAGCAGCCCCTGTTGGATTAGCCTCGAGCTCAGCCTGAAGAAATTCGTCCGTCCCCTTCAGATGGGTAGTTTTGGAGCCCTTCTTGGCTTGGAACATGGCCTTAATCCGCTTAATGCAGGTGCTATTTATATTATAATAAGGAACTGAGTATGCTATCACATACCATGCACAAAACCTAAGGCTGGTGTAGGAATTCGATACTTTCTGTGGAAGGTTGAATCTCGCCCTCGCTCCTCCAGCCACATTAAAATACCTCGCTCTCGCCCCTTCATATAGATTGTCGCTGAACGAGAGGCCTAAGTGTGGTCGTACCTAAATTGGAAAGATAAACGGCTAGGAAAATATGGTTCAATGGAGCAGAGTTCTTCTGACGGAAGACAAAATATCCAGGGCGAATGTTGATCAGCCACCAGAAAACTCCAGATGAGAGGATAGTGAATCCATCAGCACCAGGTCGATCAAAAAAACGTTCCCTGCACGAGGTTCCTGGGAAATTAGGGGAGCACCTCAC
This sequence comes from Agave tequilana, assembly GCA_038442645.1. NCBI lineage: Eukaryota > Viridiplantae > Streptophyta > Magnoliopsida > Asparagales > Asparagaceae > Agave > Agave tequilana. Next base: position 5,585 of record JAVJIF010017184.1, on the reverse strand, counting down.
TAACTAGTAATTCATGTTGCTCTGAAGAATTTGTCAGACCATTATCATGTACCAGTCATTCCAATTTGAGCGCTTTAGTTGCTAGATAAATGGCATGGAATCCTTGGTGACGACACTGCTGACATCAGATACGGGCAATGCATGATGTACCATGCCATGAGATACGTATAAGTCAATTCTACGTGAGAATTTGGTGTCTTCATCCTGGGCTCACCATCTGGCCCGACAACCACGTTGCCCTCTCTATCTTCCTACGCTACACTACATCACAAAAACTTCGACATAAAACTCGAAGCCCACTTTGAAATCAATCTACCATAACGGGAAGCAAGCCGAGACCGGCCATAAACAAGGAGAACGGTCAAGTAGGCCACTGTTGACACTCGAAAAAGACAGAACTCCCGCATTCATTTTCAGCCCGTCTGAACAATGTCTAACTTATTGACATCTACAAAAGATAAGTCAAAGACAAGCTGATGACCAGAGATGAGGCAGCTGTTGGCCCAAAAGGTTACACTCTCCATTTGTTTAAAGTTTTGATAATAACAAAACACATAGAAGCTATATGGTACTAATAACTTTGTTTAAGATGAGTTTCAGGTTAGTACCTTTTATGAAGGCCATTGCTTAGCTATTTGCAAGGTTTTCTAGGTTCATGGAGCAAATAAGACAAATAGCACAAGTGGAAATGTCCATAGAAGAAAAGGCTCTAGCATGACCTTACATGGCTCAAGACTTCATTATGGCTCAGAGACTTCATTAGATTTGTTTTAGTTTTATAGTTTGTTAAAGAATAGTGAATAGGTTTGAAGCTCAAAATTCCTACACACAAGTTTTTGCGCACATGTCTTTTCTAAAAATCTCTCCTATATATATATATACAAAATATTTTTAAATATAGTTTATTACTTACAAACTCCATTTTGTATATTATACCTAGTTATGATAAACACTATTTTCAAAACTATCAAAATCCCTTTGAAAATCCTTTTCAAAATTCAATTTTTGACCTGAGGCGGTCGACTGGCAGGTCGACCGACTCTGTTTCAGGTCAGACCGGTCGACCGGGATTCTGACCGTTGGGTGCGTGCATGTGTGCACGTTTCCGGGTCGACCGGGCAGTCGACCGGAACCCAATTTCGGTCGACCGACCTTTGGCCGACTGAAAGACATCAACTCTCTGTTTGTTGCGGTCGACCGTGGGCTTGCAACGGCTCTATTTTTTGAAAACCCGGTCGACCGCCGGTCGACCGAGCTGAGTTTCAGCTTTAAAACGGCTATTTTTTAAAACACGTTTTAAATTGTCCTTTTTGTCTCTAAACGAGTTTAGGGGCTGGTTTTTGGGTCAAATACTTCCTAATTACCTATTGTATTAGTTTGCCCTTTCATCCCTAGCTCTATCCTATAAATAGGGGTGATTAGGGTTGTGAGAAAAATAACAATCATTTGCAAAAAATATTCAAAGTTTAAAGATTTTCAAGAGAGTTTTGTTCTTGGTTTTTGTGCTGAAAAATCTCTCTCATTTCTGAAGTTTTTGTTTCAAAGCTCTCTCAAAATTCATTTTCTTTTTTCACTTACAATACTAGAGCTTCAATCCTACTCATTGTTCTACAGGGCTTTTGTAAGGGAAAAGGATTTTTCAAAAGAGAGTTTGTGGTCTTTTGATCATCAAGAGAATACTTGTACTTGAGATTGTGGAGTTGGGTACTCCGGTGTGATTGTAACTCTTTGTGAAGTTATAGTGGTTAGAAATCCTTCTGGGTGAAGGCGGGGACGTAGAGCTGGGTGCTCGAACCTCGAAAAATTCTCAGTGTTTGCGTTTGGTTTACTTGCTTTAATTCCTTACTTTATATTCATTGCAACATTGTACTTACTCTACATATTCATTGCTATATAACTTGTTTCATAATCATATTGTCGATCGAATACTCATACAACAAGATTGCAATACGCACCTCAAACTCTTATCTAGAGGAATCACGAGGAAGAAGTTCAGAGCCCTTCACGGGATATTCAGCTTCTAGTCTTGTTTTGGGTGATCGTTGCATCATAATATTTTTAATTGTGCATTGATTAGCATTATCACCTATTCACCCCCTTCTAGGTGATTTCAATTGGTATCAGAGCTGGGACTCTAGTTTTTGGCTTCACATCCTTAGAGAGATCCTAAAATTTGCTAATCACTATTTGCATTCTATCATTCATACACTAGTAAAAATGGCCGACAACATTAAGACCCCTCCTAAATTTGATGGACTCAATTTCCCATTTGGAAGGTTAGGATGACTATCTTTCTACAACCCTAGGTAGTTTAGTTGCTAAATCCTTGACCAAACCCTATAGTAGACCCGATAGTGAGGAGAGCACTTGGTCCGACTTTACCTACAAAGAATATGAGGCTAATTCTAAGGCTCAAAATTTCCTTCTCACCGCCTTGAATGAGGATGATCTTACACGGGTTATACATAGCCAATCCGCCTATGAGATTTGGCAACACTTATTGGTCACACACGAGGGGACATCACAAGTAAAGAGAGCTAAAATAGATCTCTTGAGGTCCCAATATGAAAGTTTCAAAATGCTTGAAAATGAGTCTATTGATTCTATGATTATCAGGTTTACTAAGATTACAATGCTCTTTCTTCTCTAGGTGATGATATAAGCAACGACCAAAAGGTGCGCAAAGTGATTCGAGCTCTTCCTTCATCATGGGAGATCAAGGCTACCACATTAAAGGAGTTGAATGATAAAGATGAAATGGATCTCATAAGTCTTATTGGAAACCTTAAGACTCATGAGATGGAAAAAGAAGGCAAGAGAAGAAGCGGTACCTCAAAAGAAGAAATCCATAGCTTTCAAGTCTTCCTCTACATTGATGACGATGATGAAGATGGAGAAGAGGATGAGGAGCTATCTCTATTAGTGAGAAATGTGAAGAGGATGTACCGCAAGAACAAACTCAACTATAGAAAGAAATGGGAAGGGAAGGAGGAGAAAAGAACCATTTGCTACAATTGTCGGAAAACCCGGACATATCATGGCCGATTGTCCCGACTTCAAGAAAAAGATGACTTCTTCCTTAAAGCAAAAGAGGCCGGTTGAAAAGAAGGCATACAAGGCCACTTGGGATTCGGAAAGCGAGTCCGAGATGAGGTGGACACGGCAAATATGTGTTTCATGGCAAACACACCCAAGGTAACCACTCAACCTCTTGATGAAGAAAATGAAATAAGTAGAGAAATGCTAGAACATGCTTTTGTTGAACTTTCTGAAAGCTTTGATGATAAAAAGGTAGAATGTTCTAAATTGAAAAAGGAAATTGAGTTGCTTAAAAACCAACTTGCAATTATTTCAAAAGAAAAGGAAGAAATTTCTTCTAATCTTATTTCAACTAAAAGAGAATTTGATGCTTATAAAGTTGCTTGTAAAGCTAAATTTCCAAAAGTTGATGAAAATGAATTTTCTTTGTTAAAAACTAGAATTATTGATTTTGAAAATATTTTAAAAGATTGTGCTTTTAATACTAAGAAATTAGAGGAAATGTTTTCAAAGAAGCACACTCCACATGTTAAGAATGATAAAATAACCCATGATAAAAATGCTCACCATGTCAACACTTCACATGTTAAAACTACTCATGCATACAAGTCACATGCTGGTAAGCCACACACTCGTTATGCATTTAAATATGGAAGAGTTTATAGATGTACTTATTGTGGTCGGAATGACCACTTAGCTAAATTTTGCTATGATCAAATAAATAGATCTAATAATCTTGTGTGGATTCATGACACTAACACTTTAGGACCCAAGGAAATATGGGTACCAAAATCAAGTCCTAAATTATTTGATGTAGGTACACACCAAGGCTCCAAGACGTAAGGAGCGGTGGTACCTTGATAGTGGTTGTTCAAGACATATGACATGGATATCAACAACTTTACAACCCTATCAAGGTACGTTGAAGGTGGGACTTTCACCTTCGGAGATGATTCCAGGGGCACTATCATCGGTATAGGTAACATTCAAATGGTGCATCTCTGATTATAGAAAATGTTGTTCTTGTCGATGGACTTAAACATAACTTGCTTAGTATAAGTCAACTTTGTGATCGTCGTCTTAAAGTTGTGTTTGATGATTCTTTTTGCAAAAGTTTTGATTGTAAAACTAATGATTGTATTCTTACCGGATTTCGTGATAAAAATGTCTATATCATTGACATGCTTAATTTAGATTGTTCTACTAAATGTTTGAATGCTTTTGATGAGACTTCTTGGCTTTGGCATAGAAGATTAGGACATGCATCTTTTGATCATCTTGCTAGAATTAATTCTAAGGAATTGGTGAAGGGTATTCCTTACTTGAAGTTTGAAAAAGACCACATTTGTGGTGCGTGCCAACTGGAAAACAAACCAAGTCTTCTTTCAAACCAATCAAGGATATCATGTCAACCAGGCTATTAGAATTAATTCACATGGATCTTTTTGGACAACTAAAACTAAAAGCTTAAATGGTAGTAGATATGCTTTTGTTTTAGTTGATGATTTTTTCCGGTTCACTTGGGTTTTCTTTTGGAACACAAAGATCAAACTTTTTCGCATTTTAAGATTTTTCAAAAAAGAGTTGAAAAAGAAAAAGGTTTTTCGATTTTGAAAATAAGAAGTGATAGAGGTGGGGAGTTCATTAACCAACTCTTCATGACTTATTGTGATGAAAAGGAAATCAAGCATGAAATGTCATGTCCTAGAACTCCACAACAAAATGGAGTTGTAGAAAGAAAGAATAGAACCCTTCAAGAGATGGCTAGGACTATGATAAGTGAATATGACCTCCCTCAATATCTATGGGCCGAGGCCATAAAGACCGCATGCTACATATCAAACCGTATTTATTTGTGTAAAATACTTTTAAGACATCTTTTGAAATTTATCATTTAAGAAAACCAAATGTTTCATATTTCAAAGTTTTTGGATGCAAGTGTTTGTTTTAAATGCTAAAGATAACTTGGGTAAATTTGATGCTAAGGCTTATGAAGCAATATTTGTTGGATATTCTACTACTAGCAAAACTTATAGAGTATTCAATAAATCTTCTCTTACTATTGAAGAATCCATGCATGTTAAATTTGAAGAATCTAATGTTGTTGTTGAGAATGTTGTAGAATTTGACTCACTAGGTGAGGACATGGAGAAAATTTCCTTGAAGGACTCACCCATTCAAGAAGAAAAGTAAGAACCTATTGGTGAAGTTCAAAGGAAGAAGTGGAACAATCTCAACCACTTCTGAAAGATTGGAGATTCGCAACAAATCATCCCAAGGATCTCATCATAGGTGATGTATCTAAAGGGGTAACAACTCGCTCCAAACTCCATGACTGTGTGTGGTAACTTTGCATTCATTTCTCATTTTGAACCCAAAAACATCCTCGAAGCCGAGGGTGACTCATATTGGTTGCTAGCTATGCAAGAAGAACTCAATCAATTTGACGCGCAACCAAGTTTGGCACCTTGTTCCTAGGACCTCACGATAGACCAATAATTGGTACTAAGTAGATTTTTAGGAATAAGATGGATGAGTTAGAAAAT